>ML879338.1:4738-16880 GCA_009831015.1 Picea engelmannii
ATATATGTATATATTGGAATGGTTGACTTTATTTATTTTTCCACTCACTTCTTGGATAATTATTAAGCTCATATAGTGGGTGAAATAACACTTTTTAAAATAATTTTATAGCCTTATAATTTCTGATACCCTATAATGACCAATTAATATGTGATTACAATCTTTATTCACCCGTATAATCCATGCCCTTATAATGCACGTGATCGTACAGATGTACAGATATGTGTGGATGCGTCCAGTCAAATCCATAAAAATTGTTGCATGTATGGTTTTGTTTTTCCAAAAAAAGTCGTATGGACCTCCAATTAGTTGACAGGTCATATGGACTGGTAATGTAGACAGCTGAAGGCACACAGAAAATGGTGTACGAACAATGGTACGACGGACTTTGGGGCTGTGCAAAATGGATTTGTGTTGTACAGACAGTATCCGTGAGGTATGGTTCTTTGGATGTCAATTTAATTCCTCTGGCCACTGGTACAGAATGAACAAAGTACAGATGCAACAAAAATTGTCGACTGGTTGCTTCTACTTGTATGGAGGCTATAGGAAAATATCAATCTTGCAATTGAAATCGGTAGGTCTGTATGGTCGGATAAAATTGCTCGACAGGATGTTGTACAGACATAGATTTCTTGGGCGGCTGCTATATGGTGGGTTTCCTTCACGCTGTAATAACTTTTTGTAATTTTTTTTCTTCAATTTTTCAATCTTTTAAATGTGCAACGGACTAATTTTTTTCTGATTGATTTTTCTTCTATCTTTATTTGCAAAAACACTTCAATTTTGCGGTGAAATTCTGAATCTTAAATGGCCAAAGGCCAAGGGTGGTGGTCAGAGACCAAAATTAGAGAAACTCTTTGAAAAAAATTCGATGTGGACAAAATCTAATAGTTTTGTTGCCAAGGGAAACGAAATCTTACCAATGGCCAGGATCATAAATGAGGCTTTGATACAAGGCTCTGATACCAAATGAGATGAACAAAGTTCTCTCACATAAGAATTATCTAAAATACTTGGAATATAACATAATAATCCATGCCTCGGATGGGGTGCCGCATAGAGAAGATGGGCCACGCAGTGATGAGCTGGGAAGAACCTTAAATACGAGCCACTCGCTCCCATCCCCTCACCATTAATATGGGAGCAATCTCGAGCTTCCAAGACTTTGGGACAAGGCCTCTTGCATGTGTGGAGAGGACAGGTGCACAAGACACTAAAGGATCATCCTTAATGGCCAAGCCTGTCATTCTCATAGCCATGTTTATCAGTAGAAATGCTAGAGATGCATTGTATTGTGAGGTTGTCCAGACGAAGTTTGAAATTCCGGGGAGCAGGTGCAGCGCTAGCCTCCAAGACAACGTTCTGGTGACATTCCTCATTATACATATGCCAAGGGCAAGAGGCCGGCCTTGTAGAGGCACAACATGGTATGAATTTGACTCCAGAAGGAAGCGCCAATAGAAATTCAAGAAGGCATTGTCCATAGTGCAAAAGCAACGAGCCTGTAAGACCAGAAAGCCTAGGATGAATCCCATGGCTTACGTGGAGGAGATTGTTCTGGAAGAACCCTTCCAGGCTCCTCTGGAACATATCCTCTTCACTGTGCCAGATAATTGGGATCCGCCAACTTGCTTTCTAGAAGAAACTAGGCCACGGGCAGCTTCACTGACACATAGTCACAAGGAGGGCGACACAGAATGGGATACTACCACCTGTTATGTTGAAAAGGAGTCCCAGGTTGATGCAAAAGAAAATATGAACCCATCAACAAACAAAATTTCAAAGGAAGTGAACCAGCAGGAAGCTTGGAGAGGACAACAGTATGGGCACGAGATTGAAGACACGGAGGACATCCAAGCAAAGGAGGGTGGTAGGGCTCCGGAGCCACTCCCCTCTCCTTTGCTCAGGAAGAATAGCATGACCAGCCTCCACGGCTCCACCCGGACCACCTGGTGCTGATTTTTGAAGTAAGGAGCCAGGTGGACGACCAAACCCACCGAGCCCTCCAAATCCACCACCACCTCAACATGTTGTACGATACCTATTCAAACACATCACCTGGGAGACATTGCCCAACATGCGCTCATCCCTTCGCGATTCTATCCAGCTCGGGAAAAAATGACGGAGTTGATGAAGGAACCGGGTAATTGCTACTGTGAATGTTATGATCAGAAGTTTGATTTTTTTTAGATATAGAACTTTAGCCCTGTTAGACTTACATTATGCTGCCAGTCGTAAGATTTGGGAATAGTTTCAGACTCATTGTTTCCATCCATCCTAGTTTCCTTTGGGCAGGACAGATGGTAGACTGGTCTTTTTGCAAACAAACTGCATAGGAATCCAACTGTCTCGGTTTCCTTCTATTAGGCTGGACAACTGGCATTCCAAACATTTTTGTAAACCTTCTATGAAATACAAATAGGATCCACCTCTCTTTTTTACTTAAAAAAAAACAAACATAATAATCCATGAATAATGTATAGAATATGAATAGATAAGATGAGATACAATTGAGAATGAGGGCTCATTTATATACCCACGCAGGGGTGCCCATAACCAATAGTCATGTCCTTTGAGACATGTCATTTCATTATTAGTAATTATTATTTATTAATTATCATTTAATTATTATGTTATTAATATCTATTTTATATGTATATTTATGTTCATAACACTATGGATACACACAGTTGTGTTCTATTGAATGGCATTGTTCTGATTTCCATGAAGACTATCAGTAGTGTTGAAAATTATTATCAACTAGATGGATAGTCAGTATGTTGGTGTACAGACATTCTCTAAGTGGAAAATGGTCTAGGAAATTTATTCTTCTAAGACGTACGCCTAGATTAGAAGAATAGTCCTTGTAGGCCATGGCGTGGCTTCAAACATCTATTGGAATAGTTATTATTCTAGGACATATGTCCAGATTAGAAGAATGGTTCTTGTATCACTCTCTGAAGTGAGTGACTTATTCAATATCATGCTTGATTACTTAGATGGAGTATGGCTTCGAGAGATGATGTATTTGATGCTATCAAATGATACTGATAATGATGATCGTGCTCGTGATCTAATCATGAGATAGCCCGTATGGATATGATGATGCTACCAATTGAATATTATGTTTGTGCTCAAGACCATTTGTTTCAATACCTCCCTAGATAGGATGGAGTGTTGATATTATGGTAGTTGAGGGAGGTATTAACCTCCACGTGTAACCCTGACAAGAATATAATATTCTGGGAAGCAAGAAGAAACCCTAAAGCATTGGACATAAACCTAGAAGACAAGTCGAATAAAAAAAATACTTAATATTGAGTTTTTAGCCTCCAGAATGAGAAGACAGCCCATACAACTAAGGAGGAGCAGTATAAATACAGGACGCCAGAGCTCAGTTGACACACACATCTTGCAATTGTAGAAATGTAAGAGTACGCATTGCAGAAATTGAGTAAGTGCGCAAGTCTGGAGAGTAGTTGAAGTTGCAGCTACTGCAACTTGTATTCTCGGTTTAGGCTTGAACTTTCTATTGTTTATGGTTTGGACTTTCTTCCTTGTGTGTTATCTCTGGAGAGAAGTATGTTACATTGATTGGCTATTAGGTGTAGGGTTTGATTCCAGAATTATTCTCTATCAAGGTTAAGGTGCTCGGGGGTGTATTTGGCCTATGTTTGGGTGACAATATTGTTATATTGTCTATGGTTAAACAAACACACCTATTATTTCTAACACATATTTCACTCACACAAATGTGAGGTCTGAAATTCAACCTCGTTTAAGGCTTATTGGCTGAAATTAAGTAGTGCACAACTCTTGGAGGAGGCTATTCTTCGTGTATTTTGGCATTTTAGAGGTGGAAAGTCTTCAACTAGGGTTTTGTTACTAGATTATTCTTGATGAAGTAAGTTTTATCTGCAATTTGACCTCTTTTAAGGATTATTGGCTGAAATTAAGTGGTGCACAACTCTTAGAGGAGGCTATTCTTGGTGTATTTTGGCATTTTCAAGTGGAAAGTGTTCAACTAGGGTTTTGTTACTAGATTATTATTGATGAAGTAAGTAAAATCTGAAATCCTTCTTTATTTTGAATGGTTATGGTACATTTGCTTATTCATTTCTAAGATTATGAAATTGCTAGTTTGAAACCCTAGGACAAAAACACATGTTATTGTCCTTTTCTTTATAATTTTTCACCTACTTGATTTTGCTAGAGAGCATCTCCCTTGAAGAATATACTAGAGCCCTACCTTTGTAGTACTCTAGTAGCATTGCTTCATTAATATTTATACATTTTATTTCAAGTTTGATCTAAAGAAGAAGGAAATCGTTAGGGCCTAGGGTTACCTGCTTTCTAGCATTTTTTCCTTCTATGGTTTTAGATATTGAGGCATTAGGTTACTAACACCTCAATCATCTTCCCCTTCCTTTAGTTCATCTATTATCATTTTTTGTTTCCCTCTAAGAATTTGTCGCTACAAACTTTGACTCTATTTACCCTAAAAGGAACTAGTTCACACCTTGCAATTGATTGATTGACCAAACAAACTCTTAAACCATCTTCCTTAAGACCTATACTAACTATTTCTAACTTTAGATTAGACTAACTCACTAACTAATTTTCTGTTGTTGAAAAATATATCTACAATCATATATAACAACAACAAACTCATCTTAAAAGCAAGATTTAAAGTTGATTATACATTGCCATCATTGCAGCTGACAATTACTATAATTTTGTCAATTTTATGCTATCATTTCTTGTCATTTTTTAAGAATTATTGAGGCATAATTGTGTAGTTTCTAAATATATACTTATGTTATAAATACTTACATTGCTTCAAATTTTATATCAACTTGTTCATTTTATCAAAAGTATATGGTTTTATGAAGCACTAACATCATATGGTACTTGCAAATAACATTTGTTCTTGTTGTCTTGTTCTGGGAAGGTACACTTAAATATTACTTTGCTTCATCTCATTAAAACCTTTGGAACTTTTGATCAAAGTGACCTGTGATAGGGGTGAGACTTTCTTGATACCTTTTCCTTAGCCTTCTCAAACCCACAAGTCATTGGGGACATCTCCCTTGGGGTATCACTCCTAAAGAGAAAGAGGTGTCTTGTTAAGGTGACAGTGATAGGACATCGTCCTTGTTATGCCAATTTAGTATTCACTTTCCTTTGGCTTTGGGAAAGTACAAATTGTGTGATAACAAGCTCTCTTTGCCTTGGTCGCCTCCTCGTTATGAGAAACCAACAAGTTCACATCGGTAGGTGTTGAAACATCTTTCTCAACGTGCTCCTATATCTCGACTTCCTCGATAGGCATCTGTGGCCTAAGCTTCCCAGGGATTAAATTGGAAGCTCCATCCAACTTATCACATTCTCTAAGTCTTATGGTAGACATCTGTGCAATATCTAAATCCACCTCAAAACATAAGTTAGCAATAATAAAGTAGAACAAGCACTCTTAGGGCTCATACGCTTCATCCAAATGTCCTAGCGTTTCACACCCAAGAAACCGGTACAATTTTAGCATACCACTCTGAGGGACAATGCAATATAAATACTAACTCCTCCTCCACCAAATAAGTGATATCAACAAGAAACCTCCGACACTATGTAGAAATTTCATGAATTGATATTTCTTTTGCAAATTCAGAAATTTCACCTCTTTCAAGGTTCTGCGGATCTAATCATTGTGAATTATCAACCTTAGGGTAGTTCAAAATATATATTACAACAACAAACAATGAACTATATTTCACTTTGTTGATTTTCTCGATTCTCAGATATTGATAGTTATTACATTATGATTATAAACAAGATTCACTTTCATCCCAAAGTTATCATAGAATAACTATACACTGAAAATCTCAACTATAAAAATGCAACATAAATAAAAAGATCTAGAAACATTAACCATTCACAATAGACACAAGAACAAAAGAGTTTATCCTGGGAAACCCACCCTTGGGAGAAAACCCAACAACCTTTCTTATAGAAGAATTCAGTCCAAGATATTACCAGTACATCACCATCACCAGATCAAAATACCATATAGAGAAATTCCTTCCCGAGTCTAGCTCCTCAATAATATGACCAAGAATAACCAAGAGAAAGATCCTCCAAGCATAGCGCCTCTCCAAAATATAGTGCATAAGTAAAGAGACCAAGAACTACAACTTGGATGAGAATTGGCACGAAGCAACTGCCTAGTGCGCATTAGATGAGGAGAGAATTGTTTTTGTCATAATGAAATGAACTGGAATCTATTTGTACTTGTCAAATCACCTTTATTTTCATGTGGGTCCGACTTCTCTTCTTGGATATTTAATTTTACTTTATTTATTTTTGTCTTTTACTTGTGGAGGTCGAATTCTCTTCTATGGTATTCAATTTCTTTATGGGACTTCTTTAATGGTGTAGATGTGTCTTCTTGAAATTTATTATGGAGAATGACTTCCTGAAGTTGCAAAACTTCAACAATCCCTCTCAACGAGGGAGGCATTCTACATGCTTGGATTTCTTCTATCATAGAAAGGTTTTCCTTGAACCTGGTTGATGTAGTCTTCTTTGGCATGCACCCAGTTGATGTATACTTCTCCCACATAAAACCCAATTGATGTATGCTTCTCCCACATAGCACCTCCGGTCTTCAATGGTCCTTGTCAAGTCACATGATCAAGGATAAAGACCACACCAGGGTCATTCTTCTTAGATAAGTCAGCATGGCCATCAAATATGAATTCCCAATGCTAATACATAGAGAACATCAACACCCTGGGCCACTTTCCTTAGCCAAGTCAGCATGGACATTGAAGGAGAGTGTTTTCCTAATGCTAATACATGGATAACATCAATGCCATAGACCATTATCCTTAGCCAAGTCAACATGGCCATCATAGGAGAATGTTTGTTTGATGCATATGTACCTTGAGTCTTCATCGGTCCTTGATAAAGTCACGTGATCAAGGATAAAGACTATGCCTGGGCCATTCTTCTTATCCAAGTTAACATGGCCATCAGAGAAGAATGTACCATTCTCCTTAGCCAATTTAGCATAGCCATTGGAGGAGAATGTCTCCCATTTTCCTTAGCCAAGTCAGCATGGCCATCGGAGGAAAATTTCAACCCGGTACTTCCATCTGGAGAAGCATCAACACCTTGAGTATTTATCGGTCCTTCTCAAGTCATCATGATCAAGGATAAATAATACGCATGGGCCATTCTCCTTAGCCAATTCATCATGGCCATCGGAGGAGAATGTCTGCCCGGTGTTGCCTAAAACATCAATACTCCCTCTTAGTGAGGGATACATTCTGCATCACACCAAGCTTGTTTGGTAATAATTTCTACTTTTCTCATCTATGGATATGTACTAGACCTTCACTGCTCCCTTCTGCATCATGTCTCAAATGAATTCTTGCAAAAAGATTTTGAAGCCACATTTCTTTACGACTTGCGACACAAGTTGCAATATACTTTGTCTCTGTTGTACTAAGTGCCACAAAAACTTGCTTTCTTGAAATCGTAACTGATCTCAAAATGAAGCAACACCCCAATGTGCTCAATATGTCTACTTCACTCCCTTCCCAATCGGAGTTTGTATATCCCTGCAACCTTGATTCACCACCTAATACATATTTGAGGCCATATTTCACTGTACCATGTAGGCACCTCAACACATGTTTTGCTACAACCCAATGGTAGTCTCTCAGGTCTACCATGAACTGGCTCAAGGTGCAAAGAAAGTATTCGACCTGGTGTTAACCAGGTACATCAAGGATCCAATCAACTTCTTGTACATCATGGGATCCACCAAATCTATCTTCATATGTGTAACCATGGAATTGCAGTCCATCATATTGAATCTCATTAGTATTTCATGATCGAGGTAGATCTCATCTATTCTCGTCACATTTCTAATCCGAGGAATAGTACATCTAGCCAAGATCCTCCATCTTGAACTTTGAGGCCAACTCCCTCTATCACTGAAGTAGGCTCTACTGAAGCAAGTGAATCCTCCCAGGAGATATCACATCTTCTAGAAGTCTCCTCAACTCATGAGACCTATTTTTCAGTCCTGGAAGATGTCTCTCTCCCACCTAAATCTGAGGGAGAAACCCTTATGAATGATTGGTCTCCCACTGAGCCAACTGACCCTCTCTAAGATCAGGCTCACTCTAATTCTGCATGCTCCCTCTGAAAATTGACTCCCTTTGAGTCTCTACAATATTTGGAGCCACCTACTCCCTCTGCACTTGTTGACCTCATCTAAATTATGATTTCCTATGAACTGTCTTGGGAGGCTACTCCTCCCTACTAGATCCTGAGGGATGAATCCCTCTGATCTCTTAGATCCTTCTGAGTTGGTACTTGGTGGGGCCACATGCTCCTCATAATAACTGTGACTCTATGTTACTCGAGGAACTATGAGGTCGTTTTCTCTCCCTCAAAGTATCACTGAGAGTTGTATGCCTCTCTACATCATGTAAAGTGTCACGATGCGAAGCTGGCCTCTTCCTGGTCATTGTAACATCTCTAGGTAGATCCACTAGCTCGACTGACTCTTCCTGATGATATGAAGGATGAACAAATGAAATATAGGGATCTGTATGGTCATCCTTCATAGCTTCCCTCTCCTCAGTCAATCTTCATGTGAGATTCTCTGTATCCCACAAAAGCATCCTTCTTTCCAGAAGGTTCTAACTTCGTCCTTTTCTCCTTGTTGATATTTTATGTAATTTCAGAAGTTATTTCTAAGTGTAATTGTATTGTTTATTCCTAAGTGTAATTGTGAAAGGGTTTATTGATAAGTCATTCCTTTTAGGTCTTTTAGAGTATAAATAGAAGTTATATTGAGTCATTTTGATCATTCATTGAATATAAGTACAAGAGAGTAATACACACTTATCTAGGAGGCTATTCTTGGTTCATGCCTTGGTCTCTTTGGTCTTGATTTCGTGAAATAACATTGTATGACATTGCACATGTTTGCATAATCTATACTGAGCAAATTTTGTAGGGTTTTCTCCCAGTTGTAATCCGTTTTCATATTAAATAATAATAAAATAATATAATACTTTAATTTTTGGAAAAAATCAACATGGTATCAGAACAAGCCTGAAAAAGAAGATTTTTCGCAGATTTTTGGAACTATTTTGGAAAACTAACTTCATCTTCCCAGGCAATATGACTACCGACACCAAAATTGACAAAAATATGGAAGGAGAATAAAACTTTAGAACATGGAAGTACAAAGTAGTCCTCCTTATGTAAGAACATGATTTATAAAGATTTGTTGAAGAGGAAGTTCCAGAACCAGAGAAAGATGAGGCCAAGGCAAAGCATAAAAAGAACCAGGCCATGGCTAAGAGGATTATTGTAGACTCAATCAAGGATCATCTGATACATCATGTTTCTCCATTAAAATATCCAAATAATATGATGGATGCATTGATTCAGTTATTTGAAGGAAGAAACATCAACAAAAGCATGACATTGAAGACACAGATGAAGAATGTGAAGCTTCAAGATTTAGGGTCCATTCACTCTTACTTCTTGAGAGTGAACCATATCAATGAACAAATTGAAGCTATTGGAGACATTTATGACCACCTTGAATGGTATCCTAAGGTCATGGGACTCATTCATTCAAGGAATATGCTCAAGGAGGAAGTTAATCAAGTTTAGCAGATTATGGGAATATTGCACTCAAGAGGAAGCAAGGCTAGTAGCAAGAGAAGAGAAATTGAGGGATGATGATCAAGATTTAGCTACTCATACAAGGAAAGGAAAGAGTAAGAAATAACCCTCATCCCCAAAGAAACCTCAATAGTCGAAGAAGAATCAGAGAGACTATTCAAATGTGATGTGTTTCTATTGCGAAAAATTGGGACACGTAAAATTGTGTCCCCTTATTCTTAAACTAAAAAAAAAGGAAAAGGGAAAGATGAATCATGCTCATGCTGCTGAAGATGATGAACCACCGAAGAAAGTTGCAAGAGAATATGATTCAAGTGATAATTACTACGTCCTAATATCAACGCTCATAGGAAAAGTCACCCCTGGAAATGATACATGGTTGGTGGATAGTGGTGCTTCTAAGCACATGACAGGGTATAAAGGCTCTTTGTCAAAATTAATTCATAAAGACTCACCTCATAATGTGAAGTTTGGTGATGATTATTAGTATCCAATCAAAGGAGTAGGAGAGGCCTCCTACAAACTAGATTCTGGGAAGGCAATGAGGATGAAGGGCGTGCTTTATGTACCAGGTTTGAAGAAGAACCTTCTCTCAATTTCAACTTTGGATGAGAAGTTTTTCGGGGTTGCATTTGTATATGGAGAAGTTCTCATGTGGCCAAAAGGAAGGAAGTTTGATGATGCAGTTGTTATCAGTGTCCAAGAACAAGGACCATATAAATTAAAGGGATGCTCATATTCAACATTGATTCACGACATTGTGAATTCAAGTGAGTTATGGCATAGGAGATTTTCCCACCTACACTACAGAGCTTTACCAATCATGAGAAATATGGTAACAATACTACCAAAGATCCAGGTGAATCTAGATGGCATGTGCAAAGGTTGTGCTACAAGGTAAGAATGTGAAGAACCCCTTTCCAACCAGTGATAGCAGAGACAAAGGAGTCTTGGATATTGTGGATATCCACATATTGGAGCCTCCAATATTGGAGTGAAGAAGGGAGCAATGAGGCTCCAATATGTGGATATCGATGAGCAAGTTGCAGATGTGCTGACAAATCCATTGTCATGGACAAAGTTTGAGTACTTTAGGGACAAGCTCGTTGTAGTCCCTCTTCAGAGGGAGTGATGGCTTTAGATGTTATCCCAGGGTAGTGGATGTCATAATGACATGTTGTATCTATTGGAGAGATACCCATCGGCCCTGGATGCATTTTTAAGAGACAAGGTACATATGTTATCGCATGGTATTGGATGTCATGCATAAAATATCTGAGTTTTCTGCGAGAAATTGGATAGTCTCATGATGACATGTTGTAGGTATTGGAGAGCCACCCATCGACCCTAGATGAATGTTGTGAAGTCACTATGGATTTTCTGTGATGTATATATTCGTGTGTCCGATAATAAATGGTCGTGAGCTCGTGAGGATGGCGACAGTGTTAGAGTATGTGCTCGATAGAATACCTTCCTCATTAAGGGGGAGTGTAAATATTTTATGTAATTTCATAAGTTATTTCTAAGTTTAATTGTATTAGTTATTCCTAAGTGTAATTGTGAAAGGGTTTATTGATAAGTCATGTCTTTTAGGTATTTTAGAGTATAAATGGAAGTTATATCGAGTCATTTTGATCATTCATTGAATAAAAGTCCAAGAGAGTATTACACACTTATCTAGGAGCCTAGTCTTGGTTCGTGTCTAGGTCTCTTTGGTCTTGATTTCATGAAAGAGCATTGTATGACATTGCACATGTTGGAAGAATATATACTAAGGAAACTTTGTAGGGTTTTCTACCCCTTGAGGGTTTCCAAGAGGATATATCTTATTATTCTTTGGATATCTATCTTTCGGTTGTGATCCTTTTGCATATTAAATAATAATAAAATAATATAATGCTTTAATTGTTGGAAAAACTCAACACTCCTTTGGTACATGGATGTATATCGTCATGTATACAAATTCTTGTCTAGATATTCTACTCCATGTCTCAAGCTAGAGACCATCTAATCTGTTTCCTCCTGAAACCATCACTATAGCTCCCTCTCAGAGGTATAACATGTGACCTTCCTAGAACAAGAACAAGGACAAGTACAATCGTCACTATATCTCTTTATCAGAGCTATCACCTGTGTTTGCACTCTTCTCGTCGCTGTGTGAGCAAAAAGTGAGTGCTTATATGCCTAATTGGGCTCTCCTAGGCATGACAGCTGTATGGTAAAAGGTTAGAAAGAAAACAACAAAGCTATTAACAAGAATTAAACAAAAACTAAAGGAAACTATAAGCATAGGAACAAAAATAAAAACAAATGAAAATGGACCAATGTCACCAATATATAAGCTGGTCTGATTGATGAAATCCAAAGATACACAATGGAGAAAGAGGACTTGGGTCCCTTCCCTCTCCAATGGAAGGCTCTTGAGGCC
>WSFP011476570.1:0-16880 GCA_009831015.1 Picea engelmannii
CATATCTACTATACAAAGCTAAGGAAACCAACAAGACAACCTATTGGGCTAATACCCACAAGAGATGGAAAGTTTCCTCAAAGGATCATTCAAGCCATGTGTAATGAGATGATATGGTTTTAGGGATGTCCAATCATAGTCAGACCAAGGGCTGGTGTTGTCTATGGGTACTTTTGTAGGAGGCGAGTTGTACCCGTCATGGATGCATTTTTTCCAAGCCCTTTTACCCACTAGTATCTTCGCAAAAATGAGAACACTACCTTGGCTTGGTGGCTAGAGTTGACAGCGTTACCCACTAGTATCTTCGCAAAAATGAGAAGGTTGGATCGTAATGAGACCCCCTTTCCTTTGGCCATGCAACCAAAGGTCACTGCCCTGGTTTGGTGACCAGATAGTGGCAATGTCATGCCGCTAAATACCTATGAACATAATGGGCCGGCTCGCGATGAGACCTCCCATCCTCTTGGTTAGGTCTTGCATTTATTTATTATTATTTTTCTTGGGGTACTTTAGTTTCTTATCGAGAGGCCTTTTATTGCCTTCTCGGGGATCCCCTGGGCGAAGCATCTCTAGGTTTTCTTTTCCTATGGCTTTTATCTTTTACCAGTTGCTTTTACCCCCTGGGCCTTTAGCCCCTTCTTCCCACAAGACAAGATGTACCCTGGAGGGTCATCCTAATGGCCAGACTAGGGGAATGGGATGGATGAGTGGGGCATAATATGAAAAAGTGATAAGATGGAGGGAGCGAACGATGGCTCTGCAAATCCCCCTTAGTGGCTAACCAAAACCCATGAATACCGGCTTGCTAAGTCACCCCATCAATTACCCCAACAGTGGTCAAGTGGATTAGTGTAAGATCCAAGCAGTCATCCGAAATGAAAGGAACCCAATGCATATATAAGAAGGTTATAACGATCAAATATGACACACACCATGATACCTTGGACCAATTACCTCATGGAGCAAGAGTCCTCTCTGATGCAAACCCAGGCCGGTAGTGATGTAAGTTGGTACTGCTGACAGGACGAGTCTGGCTAAGAAGAAGAAAGATGGGCCCTCCAGGGCCATGCTCAAATCACTCCTACTCTCGGTACTCCATGCCTAGGACCATGTGGGCCTCGAGACATGATCTCCTAGCTATCCCTAGATATCAGGGATAACAGTTCCCTTAGTACCCATAGATATATGGGTAAGATTTCCACATAGGTTTAACAACTTTCCTTTGAATAGTCATATTCCTCCCAACGAAGCAATCATAGCAGGCTCCCCTAAAGTTTCCCAAGTTATTTCTGTCATAATATTCACCTGTGTTTCTTCATCCAACACACAATCAATGTTGAAGTCTCCTATTCTTTCTTCTATGCATTATTTTTCTTTGAAGATCTCCGATAAGCTGACATGTCGATGGTCATTCAGGGTTTCTTTCATCTGTAGCAACACTTTCTTTAATTCTTTCTGGGGTTCTGCCATAATCTTAGTTTTTGGATCTGCCTTAGGGTTTTCTTGTCTCATATTCATTCTTTCAAGATTAGCAATCATTCTAGGGCAATCCAATACTTCATGGTCCATAGCTTTGCAACAGAGGAAACTAGGTCTTCTACCAGGGCATTACTTAGCTAGATGGTCCGGTCTTCTGCAACTATAACAAAGGGTTAATCCTCTCTTTCTCTTAAATGATCCCCAGCCTCTCCTATACTACGCACTAGGATCATGGTAGATAACCTGTAAAAAATTATTTCTAGGATCATGCATCCATTTGTTAGTCCAAACATTCTCTCTATGCATAGGTATAACATATCTTTCAGTGTTCTTATCAGATCTACTCATATCAAATCTTTTTTCATCTATTAGTGCCCTAGTTTTCAAGCTAGGACAAAACATACCTAGATCCATACTTTAGAAACAAAAATTTCCACTTATCTTACTTCTACAGAGCACAAAGCTTTCAGATCTAAAACTTTTCACTATTCTTACCTTTATCAGAGCACAGAGCTTGCAAATCTTACCTCTTTTAATAAGAAATTCTCACTTTTACCTTTCTCAGAGCACAAAGCTTTTAGATATTACCTCTTTTCTTCCAATCAGACTTCTTTTCTTTAGCACAGAGCTTCACAAACTAAGTAGAGTACTGCGCACTAGAGCGACAAATATACACACAGGGCTTTCACAATTTTAGGTCAGATCTTCGCACAAAGCGTCTTCTTTCTCAATTCCCAGCAATCACAGTTTTGAGTCCCGACAACAAAACCATTTGTTGGCACAGTGGCAGAACTAGGGTTCAACTCTCAAGAGCGCACCAACAAAAACCTAACTACTGGCCCTTTTGGAAGCACCTGCGAAGCAGATGAAGTCTCACCCGAGGTAGAGGAAGGGGTGGTTGTAGGAATCCAGTGTCTGTAACCTTAGCTGGGACACAAATATGTGATTATAACACTTAACAGAGCACTCAAGAATTAACATTCATCAATATCTAGTTCTTAGTTACATCGCAGTTAAACCCTAATTACAAAGCATCGCAGTATTCAACCAGATCTAGAATCTAACATCACTTAGCATGATGATCAGATTAGATTCTAACAGATTCCAGCACTAAGTACATGTATGTAAGTCATATCTAACATCCATCCACATACATCATTAAGCACAAAGCATCAATAGATCTATCTATCTATATTAAATCACTAAGCATATTAACATATAAGAACATCAACACATTGCACAAAGCAAAGCAACACAGCATATATGTGGTTCACCCCCACCCTGGGGCTACATCCACCAACTCTTTGTCTTTTTTATTAGCTTCTTCAATAGGTTACATGCACAGAGCCTCAAAACCCTACTCCGCAGAGGACATGAGATCTGCGCAGTTCGCTAGACCCTCCTTCCTTGAGTATATCTAAGCACATAGCCTTCTAAAGTCTCTTACAATGACTTGCACTTAGCTCTGCAAGTCTCACATAATATGCACAAAGTGTCTACAACTCTTGATCACACAGATCCAACCCTAGCACTTAGCCATTCCTTACAAATTCTTCTCATTACATCGCCTAGTCTTCTATATATATTACAAAATAGACCTAAGCATGGGTAAACCCATGGGTCAACATTCCCATACCCATTACATGATCCCAAAACCCAAAAAACCCTAAAAAGGGGTCGAGATCCCGCAATCTCCTCTTCTTCTTGTGCTCTGTCTTTGATAGGTTGTCGAAGTCCCAAAATAGGTCAAACTTGACCAAGGATCTCACAAAAATTGGTCAAGGGCCAACAATATAGGAGGATGCATCAAAGTTCTAAGGAAGAATCAAGAAAATGGATACAAGATCTCACACAACAAGGAGTACAAAGAGTTATGCAATTGTGCCAAGTTCAGGGTTGGGCACAATGGAACAAATTGTACTACCTAAGTGAGATTGTGAGTGGAACATGACTTGTAGGAGACAGGCCCATGGAAGCTTCTTGGATCATATTATGCAAGTCTGTTGGGAAGTTTGACATAAGGTTGTTTTTCCTTGGTTTCTTTGTACATATGTAATTGGGTTGCACATAGTTGGATGCAACACCCCTATTATATCATGTAAACATTATCTGTATAATAAAGTGTTTAGTCACCTAGCTTGGGTGTCATCCATCACACTTATGTTTTGTACTCTCAATGTTTTATTGTGCGTTGAATGTTTCTATTCCTTACATATTGTTAATTGGTTGTGTAGTATTGGCTAAGTGTTGTGTTGTTGGGATGTTTTAAGGCTACGCTTGGACGCATGCCTAATATATGCTTGTTGGATGATCTAAATGTATTAGACTTGGTTGGGCATCTAACTTGTTGTAGCCTAAAGTGAAGTTATGGGTAGACCTTAGGTGAATAGGTGTAGTCTGGTTTTAGTAGAGGGGCAAGCCACTGGGACAAAGACAAAGAAGTGTTGCATGAATGTAGGTGCTGAAACAACTTGGTTGAACTCAAGTCGCATAAAAAAATATTAGCATACCACGAGTCCGTGGCAAGTGGAATTAGAGATATCTTTATAAATTTTGGCACTCCTAATTTTCGTGACAAAAGAGTTTAAACTTGCTCAAGAATTCTCATTACACTTGGGAGAACTTGCAGTGAAGTGGAAAACATTGGGATGAGTTGACATGTGACCACAAATTGGCTTGAAGGTTGAATATTATAGACTTGTCCCTTGATGCAGCAAGCATCTAAGGCTGGTCCACATGGAACAGTTTGATCTTCTTGGTTTAATTGAGTTGCGGGCTTAAGGAAGCAAGGTAGAGACGAGTCTTTGAAACTTGCAGATGATTACCAGATTATCCAAAGATTAGAAGGATCATTGATTTATGGTGAATGAAGTATTGTTGTGGACGTGCCTCTCTTAGATAAGAGGCATGAAAATATTTTAGTTGGAATATTTGACTTAGAACACTTTGGACAAACTATTGGAGTAATCAAGGGTAGTGATTGTAATGTCCATTTTCCACCCTCTTTTGGATGTTGAGTTGCATAAGGTAACTTGACGGTTGGAGGCAAAGGTGGTTAATTTTCCTTGGTACAACAAAATTGTATATGCAAATTTAATTGCAAAATGAAAAGACCATTGTGGGAATGAGGATGCGAATTTTCATGACTTGGGCATAATAATTGGATTGGCCACCTGGCTATCTCAAGACATGGGGAGGTTTATGTACAAAATCATGGCAAACTTGGTCAAAGTAATACCACAACAATAGGTTTTCACGTGCAAGACTTAGATGGTTTGGGAAATCTTATTGATGAATGTGGGAATGAGGATGTGAATTTTCATGACTTGGGCATAATAATTGGATTCACCGCCTAGATATCTCAAGACATGGGGAGGTTTATGTACAAAATCATGGAAAAGTTGGTCAAAGTAATGCCACAACAATAGGTTTTCACGTGCAAGACTTAGATGGTTTGGGAAATCTTCTTGAGGAATGTTTGGCTACAATTATAGTAGGCAGTTGCAACAATGTTGGATCGGAATGTAGTAGCAAGAGGCAACAACTAGAGACATTGTTCACAAAGTTGGGAGAAGAGGCACTTGTCCATGGATTGGACAAAGTGTTGTTGCATGGAAACTTTGACCTAGATAGTGCAGGGAATTGGGTGTTAATTGTGAATGGATACATGGATTCAAAAAACAACTTGACGATAGGAGGTTCTTGGGGATGTTTCCAAGGGTGGAAATTATTTTTAGTGGGGGAATATGTAAGACCCTCTCCTAGAGTGACATTGGGCACCATCCCCGCATCGATGTAGGTGGACATGTTGGAAAGATAGTTTGGTTGAGACACCTTGGCCCATTGGCAAGGCGCAACTCAGACAACCGCCTTAGCCTATTGGCAAGGCACACCTTAGACAATCAGATTCCTTGGCCTATGGCAAGGCACACTTATAATAGTTGGAGGTATTGGCCTCTTGACAAGACAAAACACTGATGGAGTTGATCCCATCTACAGACAAACATAACACATTGCAAATGAACTGGGCACACCTGTAGATAGATAGGGAACATCGCAGTTAGTGGCAAGCTAGACGTACCAAAGGAATTGAATGGACTTGGCTAGAGGCAATGGAGGTTGCTACTGGAAGTGTTGTCCACAACATGCAATTCGAATGATGTACGAATAAGTGTCAAGAAGGATTGATGACTTGGGTTCCTAGAATTATACATATTGATGGAGTTACATAGTTCACACTTAGGGGTTGTGATAGACAGTAGAGGTGCCTTTGGGCACAAGTTTCTACAAACCACAACTGTGGGTTGCACTAATCATGCATACTCCCTTGGGAATGCATCCATCAGGCACACTTTCATAGGACACCTTGGGAACACTTAGGCACGACCATATTGACTGAAGTGGATCGGGTGAAGTAGTGCAAACTCGGACAAGTGTACACACTTGGGATGACTAGGTCGACTAAGACAAGTGGAATAAGTTTCCTTTGGATGACTTGAGATGGATAGAATGAGTTTTCCTAGTTAGGAAAAGTTGGTCATGCTTGGCAACATTCGAACAAAATGATCGGGAAGATGGGATGACCTCAGCGGGATTGAGACGACCTGGTAGGCGAGATGACCTAGGTGGATGGGACGACTTGGGTAGAGGAGATGATCAGGATAGGTGTGGGATGACTTCATTGGACTCAACACGGTTTGGAATGACACAAGGAATAATTGGCAGACAAGTCATCAATATGAGCAAGTCGGCTCAACAAAACTTGGTTCCACCTTGAACAGATGGGGCTTGCAAGCGCACATCAAGACTCATATATATCAAAGGAAACCTCAAAGTGCTAAGGTAGAATCAAGGAGGTGGATACAAGAGCTCAAACAACAAGGAGTACAAATAGCTATGTGATTGTGTCAAGTTCAAGGTCGAGTAGAATAGAACAATTTGTATTGACTAAGTGAAACACAAAGTGGAATGAGACTTGTAGGAGACAAGATTCTTGGGTCAGATTGTGCAAATCCGTTGGGTAGTTTGGCATGACATTGTTTTGCCTTGGTTTCTTTCTACACATGTAATTGGGTTGCAAAGAGTTGATTGTAACACCTCTATTGTATCATGTAAACATTCTTTGTATAATAAAGTGTTTAGGAACATGGCTTAGGTGTCGACCATTATACTTATGTTACGTAATGTAGATGCTTTATTATGTATTGGACATTTATGTTTATTACATACTGTGAATTGGCTAACTACAATATTGACTAAGTGTTGTATTGTTAGTATTTTTTAAGGCTACATTTGGATGCATGCCTATGTTCTTGTTGGGTGAACTAAGTGTGTTAGAATTGGATGGGGATCTAACATGTTGTAGCTTAAGGCGAAGTTATGGATAGAGCTTAGGTAAAGAGGTGTAGTCTGGTTGTAGTAAGCATGGGTTGGATAATCCATTGTGCCTGAGGCAAAAGTAGTGTTGCACAACCACAAGTTATGAAATGATTTAGGTGAACTCAAGTCACAAAAAAAAAATCCATGCAAACTACAGGTCCATGACATAAGGCCTCTCTAAGGTCTATGTCAAATTATTTTTTAAAGTCTACAAAGTAGTAGTATATTTTCAAAGAGTGATGGCAAGCCTCCTCAATAATGGCTATGAGTGTAAATATGTGATCAGTTGTCTCGTAGTCTAGGGGTGAATCGGCCTACCCTTTGTCCCTAAGGTGTTGGCTCTCTAGCTCTACTAAAAGCCACTGAAGTAGGATGGTGGCATAAAATTTGGAGAATGTGTGCCCAACCATGATAATTTGATAGTTGTTTGGATCAGAACCAGACCGTGATTTGTTTATTGAGGGAATGTTGTGTCTTGTCTAGTTTTGGGGGAAACTAGAGAATACCAGATGATTAATGTGTGAGTGGATAGATCAAATGCCATGCTTGAGGAATTTGGTTTGGATGCCTTCCTTGTTTGTTGTTTTGTTAGTGGTCATATGATTCTGATTATTTTGAGAACAAAATGAAGACAAAGATATAATAAGGAAATACATAGAGATATTGTAATAAACATAGAGATACAATAATACGCAATTTCTATTAATGAAAGAAATGTACAAAAACTGTAAAAATACAGAGTGAATGAACTGACTGGGATGGTGGCAACTTATCTATGAGAAGAGATGTAACAACTACGCTCATTCACAAGAATATATGCTTACAATGAGGCTCCTAAGGCCTTTTTAACATAAAGAATAAATGAGAAAACCTTAAACATCCAAAACCCTAATCCCAGGAGATGAAACACCAAAAGGCTTTTGGGCCCGATGGGGGTAGTTGATACATCAACTTCCTATGGGCATAAATTTTGCATATGATCTCTATTTGGGACGTTCAATACCTCATCAAAAATTTTTATCCGAGGATTACAACTTCCACAAGATGCCAAGGTATTTTGTTGAAAACTTGGCGCCCCCAAAAGTCCAAAAAAACGTCGTTTAGGGCCTCAAAATGACCATTGAAGTTTGAAAATAGTAAAAAAACTGCCAAAATGGAAAATTTTTCTTTGAGACAATGGAATAGGTGGATGGCCACTAATATCCTCCTGGATCATTCCTCCCCCATTAGGAAGCAATGGTACCCATTGTGTCGAGTTCCCGAGGAAAGTTTTGTTGAATCTGAACCTTAGTGAGCTACTTTTCTTACTGAAGAAGTTGTCTAGCTTAGCTTGTTGAAGTTTGTCATGAACCTGTTGCTGGAGGGGTTGGATCATTTCAACCAATCTAGCTACATGAATTACCTGAGTGTGGGAGGACTCTGTCAGTGAATATGCAACATGAAGAGATATATCAGTGGGGGCTAATGGTTGGAACCCCAAGCATGCATGAAAAGGGTTGTGGCCAATAGAGTTATGAAGGGATATGTTATATCTTAGATTGATTGGGCAGTGCAGAGGCACTCTCGCAGGTGAAGCAATAATATATTTGTGCTCTTCTACAATCTTGTCGACCTACTTATGTTGGATATAAAGGTATTGGGTCGAGGAAGTAGTGGTTGTATTGTCATTTTGTTCACCTTCTAATCAGATCGTGAAGAGGATAAACTTTGCAATATGAGAGATTATTTTGTGACATTATTTTGTCGAGACAATAGTCAGAACCACCTCTGGTATCCTATAGAGATGACCCCCAAGAGTAACAATGACACTACAGGGTCGAGGCTCATAAATATCATGACACTTACACATATATGGTTGTCCTAACAGAACATCAGAGACTTCCAGTGGGATGACATCACACATTACCTCATCCTTGAAGTGTTTTATGTCGTAGGACAGGTGACCTTGTTGGCTGACGTGGATATCTTGACCTTGGTGAACCCACCCAATGTTGTATGGTTGTGGGTGTGGTGTTGTCGACAAGTCCAACTACTTGACGACCTCTATTGAGATGGGGTTATTTTGGCTTCTATTATCAACAATCAAATGCAGTGGGGTCCCCTTCACCCACATCTGTGAAGGGAAGAGGCGCTCCCCCTCCTTAGGATCCTTAGGTTCTTCTGGTTGGATTGTTTTGGTCGTGATGGTAGCAGTGGGTTTTGCATCAATGACCTGTTTCCTTTTATTTATTTCTAAATCAAAGTCTAATTCGACGTTCAACTCTTTTTCTTTGAGCTTGACCACCAATAATTGTTTCAAGCAAAATTTATTGGTGTTGTGCCAAGGGATTTTGTGGAAGTCGCACCACTTTCCAGTGTCCTTCTTCATCTTCCCATTCCCCATCTTTTCCCATGGCTTGGAATGGTTTTCTAGAGGTTGGTTGTTTTGTGAGTTAGGGTCGCCTTTACCATACTTTGGTTGTTTCATATTTGCAGACCCGGACTCCCACTTATTCCTCTATTTAAACTTCTATAGCATATCAATAAGCGGCTCCCAGTGACGAGATGTCCAGAAACTCAATTTATGTTAGGATGTACATGTGTATACATCCACGGTATTTTAGGACCAAATGTCACTCAGATTCTTTGATACCCATCTTGGTGTGCAAGATATGGAAGATATTTGTGAACTCCGACACTGTTTGGTCCTTGTCTTGATGCAGTGTGTTCCATCTCATGTATCGATCATCATAGTTTCCAACAAGGTAATATTGTTCTTTGACGACATCCATAAAATATTCCCAAGTGGGTTCAACCTCAAACATTTCAAACTCCTATGTGGACCTTTGCTCACATTAAGTCTCCCACCAATATTTGACATGGGGGGCAGCCTTAAGGAGCGTGAAGGTGATCTTTTCCCTATCAAAAAAATTATGGATAGAGAAATAACCTTCTAGCAGATTTAACCACTTTTCCAAAGAATTCACATCTATATGACCTTCAAACAAAATAATATCGAAATTAACTTGTTCCTTGAAAGGGGCAATGCCTCCAAAGTGGATGCTTGGTGAAGATGTGTTTGTTTTTATCGACAGTCGTCAAAGGATTTGGGAAAAATTCTTCATAATTTCGTCATTGTATCACGTGAGGGATTCCTCAAGAAACATATTAATAGAATCTCATTCTCCCTCGTCTCTCTTTTCTTTCTCCATGGGAGGTCGCTTGGGCTGGCGAGAGAGGTTGTCCTCAAGAGAAACTAGCTCAAGACCCAACTCTCTATACCCTGACCTCATTGGGGACATGCACTAAGAAACGACAAGGAGCATCCTGCTCTGATACCACTGATCGAGATTATTTTGAGAAAAAAATGAAGGCAAAGAAATAATAAGGAAATACATAGAGATACTGCAAGAAACAAAGATATACAATAACACACAATTTCTATTAATGAAAGAAATGTACAGAAACTGTAAAAATACAGAGTGAATGAACTTGCTAGAATGGCGGAAACTTATCTCTAAGAAGAGATGTGATGACTACTCTCATTCACAAGAAGATGTGTTTACAATGAGACTCCGAAGGCCTTTTTAACATAAAGCATAAATGAGAAAACCCTAAACATCCAAAAACCTAACCCCGAGAGATGAAACGCCAAAAGGTTTGTGGGCCCTGATGGGGGTAGTTGATACATCAACTACTCGAGGACGTAAATTTTGCATACGATCTCTATTTGGGGCGTTCGTCAGTAGAGCATGGAGTTGTCTCTCCTCTGCAGCAACTCATAGTACTGGGGGATCACCTTCACAGTAGCAGCAACCATAGGGGTGATGGTGATTGCGATTCAGTGATGATTACAAGTGAGTATGTACCATGGGTAACGTTGCACAAGATTTTGGTTGAATCCTTGGGATTGACCAAAGCATATGATACCTTCCAGTCCTACAGTTAGCTACAGATGTTTTTGTTATCTTTTTCTGATACCTTCATCGTTGACAACCACATGAGGGGAGATAGACAGTGGCAGAGGACATGGAGATTTGTTAGGCCGAGACCACCTGATATGAGTGCTTTCACGGCATACAACAAGATAGGGATGGATCATCATAGGCAGACAATTGAGACCTTGTGTGTGATGGTGAACATCTTAGACTGTGGGATAGCTGACATCTCAAAGGGTGACACAGATACAGATTCTCATAGGGATGTGCACGGAGGGCTTCCGACTGTGATCAATATGACACATGAGCAGTTATTGGGGATTTGAAGTGATAAACTTCCAAGTTTTCCATGGGATCCAGTAGTCCATTTTGTTGGTAGGTTGTTTCACCTTATGATGACCCAGGTTGCGCCAAAGAGCCACATACTTTATTGTGGGTTGGTTTTGAGTGGGCTTGCAGGGGCTTGTCCCAGGGAGCGAGACAGTTCCTCCCTTTTGATCCTTGTGATCAAGCATGAGATGGTTGGGAAACTACTACTTCCAAAAAGATTCTTTTACCGATGCAGCTTATGGACAGCAGGTCCAGTTTCCACAGGTATTCTAGCATGAGGATCCAGGACTGGGGGATCCAGTATGTATACGTGGAGCAGACAGTCATGATCAGAGTAGTGCAGCGCCTGCATGCTGATGTTTGGCAGAGACTAGCATGGGACATGGGGATTGCAGAGTTGAGCATATCATTGACTGATGGAGGCTAGTGGACCCTGGCAGGGGAAAGTTAGTTTGACTTTCCATTGAGCCTCAGTGTTGAGGAGAGCACGTCACTTGAGTGTGATTCATGGAGGTCTTGTAGTACCTCATTATGGAAGCAACATGTGCAGTGGACAGAGACCATGTTGGTCTTGGTATGGACTCAGAGGATGGACTCATTCCAGGATGAGATCATGTGTCATATGCAGAAGACTCATGGTGTTGAGATGTTTCGGGATTATGCTTCACCGAGTATTGTAGTTCACATCCTAATATAGGACCCAGGGGGCAAAGTGTGTGATAATTCATCTTTGGATGGAGCCTATTGTATGTCCCACATGTGGACATGGGACCCCAGTATTATATTTGGATGGATTTAGTTATTGCTTGAGGACAAGCAATATTTTAGCAGGGAGGACTGTAATGTCCCCACTTTGGGACATCATTGTATTACAGAGTGTTATGATGACCAGAGTATCCAGATGGAGGCTATAGCAAGTATAAGAGCTATTGAGGGGTATTTTGGGGTCTAGCTTGCATCGCCCATCTTATTTCATCATTCTGATCCATTTCGCACAGCTTGGCTTTGGTTTCGTTGCATTCCGACGATTTCCATGATTTTGAGTTATTTTGGGCTATAGGATAATTAAATTCACTAAGGAGGTCATATTGAGCATAATACTTGGAGGAACCTCTTAGTGTAATAGCTCATTGGAATTGGAAGGAACAACACTATAGGATAGGATGATGAGAAGTGACTTTTAGTGGCCAAGGAAGCCACAAGGAGAGATAAGGTGCTTTTCAAAGGTAAAATAGTTAATTAATTAATTAAAGTGATTTAATTAATTAAATAATAATTAAAAAAGTAAAAGTCACTTTGGAGGGACAAGGTGAGAAGGAAGGATAAAAGAGAGGCAAGGGCCTTTATTCTCCCATTCATGTTGATTATCATTTTGATATCTGACTTCTAGCTAGTGAGCCCATGCATTTGGGGGTTTTGACTTAACAAACCCTAGAGATCAGCTCAGTGGTGAAAGATCCCACCCAACCTAGTCCAAGCTTGGTCACAGGGGTGAAATATTCCTCCCTCACCATTCTACATCAGATCTACTTCAGCTACAAGCAGATTTGACTTCAGCTACAAGTTCAAAGAGAGATAGGGCGCAACTTCAGATGGTTTCCAGCAAGAGGGCGCACCACCTTGAGGAGGATAGTTCGATCTGGGCATAGGAGAAGGATTTGGAGGAAAGGGACTTCTGGGTTTCATTCGTATGCCATAGGGCATCATTCCTAGTTTATTCTGGAGGAGTTTTATTGGCCATTTTATTTACTATAGCTCGGCACGAGTTGGAGAAGAGAGGGGCACACTTCAGAAAGTGGTTTCAACCATTTGGTAGCTCAGATCTTCACTATTTCGCTTGAGACTTCACTAGTGAGGTAAAAATGCCCTGATCTATCATTTCAGTGGTTTTGGGGAGCATTTGGAGGCCTTTAGGAGAGAGTTCGAATCAATGGGTCTTCATTCATCCAGGAGGGTGCAAGCCAGATTAGGGATTTGTGCATTTGGTGGGTCAGAACTTCACCATTCATCCTGAGACTTCACTAGGGGTTTGGTATTGACCCGATCTATAGTTTGGCATCCTCATCGAAGTGTTTGGAGGCCTTTAGCAGCAAGGCCGAATTATTGGGTGCATCCAGTCTTCTAACAGGGCGTAGCTTATCCAGCTTGAGGGTTATCACTTTAGAGGGTCGAGATCCCATCATGTTATTCATGTATGGTAGTCAGGTGGCCTTGGGAGGCTTACATCTTGTCTTCTTGATCTTGCTTGAGAGTTATCTCCATTTTTCTACTAGATCTTAGCTATATTGTACCAGATCTACAGATCCATTGTATCAGGTTATTCTACTATTATGAATAAGATAAAATCTAAGGCATTTTTTGTTATTCATGGTATTGTTGGTCTTGTATCTTGTTGAGGTATGTTCCATTGCTATATTTATGTTGATTATTTTTGCAAACACACATTAAAATTATCAGTATAAACCCTAGTGCAACCTAAAAGACCATAATAAGCAAAGTGTTTGATGAAATGCCACAACCAGAAACAGTAAAAAAATCATGAAAAACGAAATGTTATTGGCACCTTGGCTTTGGAACATTACAAATAGAAACAAAACTTGTAGGGGTTGGTTTGTGAAAGGTTTTTGGATAGTCTTAGGAAAAGGTAGTTTGACTTAGTTTCTTTGTACACCTATAATTGAACCATAGGTTGTTGGTCGCACTCCCCATTATATCTTGTAACATTCTTATATAAAAACAAGGTGTTGGGCACCTGACTTGGATGTCACCCATCCATATGTGTTGTGTACTGCGGATGTTCTATGTGTTAGGCCATTTAACCCACATAGATCAACATACAATATATACACAGATTCAAACATACACAAGAGACACAAATTTTTACATGGTAAAACCCTCAAAGTGAGGGAAACATCCATGCAACAATGGCACGGTATTCTATTAGCAGAAATAACCTGGAGATTATAACAATCATAGGCAACCAGCAGCCCGGCAGAGGGCTAGCAGCCCCTGCTCCTCAAATGCCTCTTAGGCATTCATATTTATACAATGTCTCCTTCAGTTATACAAAACTGAAAACATTAAATGCTGCCCCTATCTTAGCTTAGTGGTTTCAACAAGAGGCAATAAATCTGCCTCAAAACTTGATCAGCCAAAACCGCCTTATCCAAATAGTTGTCACATTCCTAACAATCTCCACCTTGACAACAATTTACTTGATGTCATGTCATTGTCCATTCATCACCTTCTTACAAGCTAAAGATAGGTGATGCCACTGCTTTCAAAACCGAAGCACCCATTTCATTGTTCCACCTGGATTTATCATGTGAACACTGACAACTCCCTGCAAGTGAAATATTTGATCTTCTCATCGCAAACTTATACATTTTACCAGCATACGATACACGAGACATGTAACCCTTTTCTTCTGCATCTCTTGGACATAAACCTGAAGAAAGATTCTAAAAGGATTTTACCGGTTTCACATTAAATTCATACCGAATTTCTGAGTGTCTTTTCCACACACTCATGTTGTGATAACCAAACCTCACCTTTATTCCTATCTCTATGTATTCCATTCTCAAGATTGTTTTGCTGCTCCCAAATCCTTCATCTCAAATGTCCAAGCCAACTGAGCCAACCTATTGATCGTCACCATGCTTCTGCTCGCTACAAGCATATCGTCAACAATTTAATCACCAAGATAGTGGATACCATGGTTATTCCCACTTCTTGTAAATCTCGGCTCGCCATGAAAGAATCAACATCTTGTACCAATTGGATAGGTACCATTAGGCCATACAATGAATTACTTGAGCTTTGCAAACAACTCTTTTGTTGTGATCATGAATGCCTTCAGTGCTCCACCTCGAACACTATCTTCAAGACCTTCGCCATAAACAGACGAAACCAGCCAAGTGACCTTAACTCAAACTCACCTCCATGCACCTTTAAATGGAGACCCATAGCTCCACCTTAACATGAACATCTCCTTGACCAAATCTGGCCAAGCCGCCCAAGTGAGTCTTCGCCGCTCACCTTCAGACCCATTTACAATAGAGTTTCACATAGCCTAAATAAACTTCATTACATGCAATTTCATGAATATTAAACTACAGGCAATAAACATGACCCAAAACCCACCCCTATCACCTACGTCTAGACTTTACCGGCTAATAAGGTACGCATGCCTATCAAGGTCTTAGAGTCGTATGCCCAATTACATACAATAATTTTACAACTCTTACCAAAAAAAAAAAATGCTCATGCGGTAACTACCATTACCATCCTCCTGTTTCGGCATTCCATACCGCTATTTGATGCTCCCATATCACAGCCCCAAGGCCCCTCCACTCGCAATTCGTCGGAGCATCTCCTACCGTGATTTCCACCAAATCCGTGGCTAAAATTAGACATCCGCCAAACAAATGGCACTTAACTATCAAAATGATGCCAACCAATCTCCACCTGTTAACACAGCGACTCCTCTACCAGGCCGCTTTTCCCACTAACTCAGGCGCAAACCTTCGACACTTGATTGTTGTGCTCAGCAATTGGAGCGTCAACCTGCAACAATACTCGGCTTCTCTTTTTGTGTTTTCTAGACAGAAATTTCCTCCTATCCATTCTCGCATTCATCTCTTCATTATCCAGTGGCAGCGACCTCCGAGCACTCTCTGCAACTTCAACAACTTGCCGTCAGCTCCACGAGCATGGTTCGAACATAGCCTATTCGCGACTTCAGTGCAACATGGCTCCTGCTTGCAGAAACTAAGGATTTTCCTTTGGCCTGCGCTCAGATCTTGAGCTTGCGGGCTCACACAAACCTGTCCGCGGTGCTGCGGACTTCCCTGCGTCAATGGTGACACTCAAAACTAACAAGAGGCCTTTCGGTGCACCACCAATACTCCTAGAGCGTCTCACCCTTCCAAACGAGCACCGCAACGATGTCACAGGCAATAGCGGCCGCAACATGGTCCTGTGTCGAGAAGATGTTGCGGGAGGACCATCTCATCTCCAGGCCCAGAGCCGTAGGTGTCTTGATGAGCCAACAGTCCAAGCGGCTTTTGTCTTCTTTGCCACCACCGTGGCGCTTGACATCGTAAGCAGCCCAACGATTTTCCTCCACTGCAAGCCGTTAGTCTTCTTCTGCGCGAGGCTTTGCTCTCATGCATATCAGCTCACGGATTTGAACAGATCTGGAGTCTTGGCCGCTCACGGATTTGAACAAAGAATCTCCTCCGCCCACCTCCTCTACCGGTCGCCTGAAGGTTTTGAACCAGGCCGATTTAAGATCAACCTCCAGCCAATGCTTCTCCCAGCAATCCTTCAACATCAAGCTATCTCCAGCAACGTTTGCGAAGTCATTGATCTCCGGGACTCCTCCTATGCAGCCTCACAGGGACCTGACGCTATCCTCGGGTGACTATTGCAGCACGACTTCCCGTTGTGATCGACGGAAGGACCAAACTCATTGAGTCAAAGCATCCAAGTGAGCATGCATTGATCACCTCCAGGTCGTCAAGATCATCTTCATGATTTGGCGGGCAGGGATTATTTTAGGGGCTAAATTTAGTTCATGGGTTAATTTTCCATGTTTTTTTCAAAAACGAGATTCGTTATTTTAAAAATGATTCGCCCAAATTCTATAGGATAAAATTATTTTACCTTAAAAATCGCCAAAATTTTATAAAAATTATATAAAATACTTAGAAATTTGAATATTTTTAAAAAAATATCGCCAAACATTTATAGTTGACATATGAAGGATTAGTA
>ML879339.1:5189-16880 GCA_009831015.1 Picea engelmannii
CTCATCCTTTAGGAAATTGGTCGCAGCCAGCTGCAAACGCCCAGCAACAGAAGCTCAACAGAATTTTGTTAAAAATCTTGACAGTATCCCTACAGTCGCCCTCACTGTAGAAGAATCTTGTTGGTATGTGCTGAACTTAGCCGAACGGGGGCTCATTGGACATTTCATAGGCCTATGGTGCTCCCCCAAAGCTCTAGATGTGTGGGTGCATAGGAACTAGAGTCCTCTAGTCAAGGAAGGTATTAGAAGCCATCTTGTTGGTAGGGGTTTCTTTGTATTCGTCTTTGACAATGTAGAAGATAGAAACCTCATTTTTAGGAACGGACCATATTTTATGGGCCCTCATGGTTTGTACTTGAACAAATGGACACTTGACTTTGATCTGACACAAGATGTGCCATCAGCAGTCCCAGTTTGGGTGTGTCTCCCTTGTTTACCTTTGCATTGTTGGAATCTGAAGTTGTTAGAATCCATTGGCAAAACGCTTGGAAAATATATCGACCGAGCAGAGAGAAAGGATCATTATTCTTGTGCAATAATATGCATCAAGGTTGAATTGAAAGTAGGGCTCCCAGAAGCCATTCAACTAACGGTCATGGACTAGTCTCACATCCAAGAATTGGACTATGAACAACTTCCAATTAAATGCAGACATTGTCATGGCTACAGACACTTTGCTCGACATTGGAAAAATAAGGTTGAGGAAGAGGTGGACAATTCAAAAGGAGAATAATGGACATAGGTTCAGAAAGCAGCCCTGACAAAGCAAAAAAGAAAATCCAAAGGGAAAGGGGTGCCAATGGGGACTGGCAGTCCCACCATAGGGAAGGTTCAAGGGGAAGGGAGTTCAGCCCCTTCAAGAGTAGAAGCTTCTAAAAACCCTTTTTAAATCCTCAACACAACATCATAAAATCCAAAACCAATGATCAAGGAAACCGAGCAGCAGATCCCTCCTCTCGTAGTGGAGAAAGACAATGTAGAGGCAACCCAACCCGGTTCCTCATTAGGAAAATCCTCCCCATCCTACGCAGAAATGAAAAAAAATAAACCACTAAAAACCTTTGGATCCTTGGAAGAAGAGACTTTCGAGAGGCCCTCAAAAAGAGCAGGGAGGAAATCACATAAGGAACCTAGAGAAGAAGAAGCAGAGAGGCAAAAAATGCAAGGAAGCCAATCCACTATTGAAATGTCCATCGGGAAAAATACCAGAACTAGGCACCCCAAGGGAGGTCCTACCCACTCCATTACCAGTAAATAATGTGCATAGTCTCTTCGAATTGCAAAGGCTTGGGGAATCCATCGAAGGCCGAAGCAGTCAAAGACCTTTTGAAAATTGAATCTCCCGAGATCCTCATGCTCCAAGAGACTAAAATTGAAGGGAAAACCCTTCTAGAAATCAGCAATCTGAAATGGAAGAAAAATGCAGAGAAATCCATTAGTGAAAGGGGCTCCTCAGGCGGTCTCGCAACTCTGTGGGCGAAGGACAAGTTTCATCTAGAAAGATCCTTTGAGACTCAACACTGGATTTTCACCGAACTTTGACACTCTTCAACCTTTATGTTCCTATCCTTTATTCTAAGACGAAATATTGTTGGCAATCTTTATCAAATTTTGTAGAAATCTACTCCCCAACGAACATCATTTTAGCTGAAGACCTTAACTTAGTTTTTGAACCAAAAGAAAAGAGAGGCAGAAATAGTGGTAGGGACCAAATGCTACCCTTTGATGAGGAACTAGTTCACCAGTGGGATCTCCTTGATTTCAAGCCTTCCAAAGGACTCTACACCTGGACAAACAACAAAGTTGGGACTGATCACATCTCAGCTCGCTTGGATCGGTTCCTAGTCCAGAGCTCATTCTTGTAGGAAAGGAGGTTAATCTCTAACAAAATTATCCCAAAACTAACTTCTGATCACAAACCCATTCTCCTACATTCGGAAGAGGAAGAAAACTTGGGCCCAATACCATTCCTCTTCAGCCCACTTTGGATAGAAAAGGAAGGGTTCTTGGAAACTGTCCTAACAACCTGGTCCACACCAGTTACAGGGTCTCCAAGTTTTGTGTGGGAGAGGAAATTAAAGGCAATGAAGCATGCTTTGAAAGCCTGGATTAAAAATCCTAATAATACCCCCTCTATTCATAGACGAGAGACTGCTCAACAGCTATCAGATCTACAAATGGAAATGGAGAGCAAGGATATCACCAATTTAGAAATAGAGAAGGAACAAGTTGCTCAAATCAAATCCTTCCATGCTTTCCACCAAGAAGAAGACTATTGGAGGCTTAAGTCTCATAGCTTGTGGCTAAAATATGGAGACCGAAATACCTCTTTCTTCCATCGGCAATTCAGAGCCTGACTTTCCTGAAACCACATTTATGAAATTTCCTCTACAAATGGGTCGATTCACAAAGGTTTTGATCAGCTTAAAGTGGCATAAAAAACTCATTTTCATAACATTACAAAGAAGACAGTGTTGGATGTGAGGAGGTCACCTCCGACTTCCTCTCACACATCCCCTTTCTTGTAAGAGAGGAAGATAACTCAGCCCTCATGAAGACTTTTACAAAAGAAGTTATCTGCAATGTTATTTGGTCCATGGAGCCTAACAAAGCTCTAGGGCCAGATGGCTTCTCAATCCATTTTTATAGAACATGTTGGGAAATAATCAAGACTGATTTGTTGAGAATGATTAAAGCATTCCAAAAAAAATCCAAAGTGGGAGGTAGCACTAACTCCACTTTCCTAGATTTAATCCCCAAAGAAGTGATTATGGGTTACTTCGAAAGATTCGGCCTATCTCGCTCTGCAACGATTCATACAAAAAAAATTCCAAGATAATGGAAAATAGAATTAAGCCTCTGTTAGGGCCTATCCTCCCCCTCCTATGCAGAAATGACAAAAAAGAAACCACCGGAAACCTATGGATCCTCGAAAGAAGACTTTCGAGAGGCCCTAAAAAAGAGCAGGGAGGAAATCACATAAGGAAGCTAGAGAAGAAGAAGTGGAGAGGTAAAAAATGCAAGGAAGCCAATCACCTATTGAAATGTCCATCGGGAGAAATACCAGAACTAGGCCCCCCAAGGGAGGTCCTACCCACTCGATTCCCAGTAAATAATGTGTGTAGTCTCTTGGAATTGCAGAGGCTTGGGGAATCCATCGAACGCTGAAGCAGTCAAATACCTTTTGAAAAATTAATCTCTCGAGATCCTCATGCTCCAAGAGACTAAAATTTAAGGGGAAAGCCTTCTAGAAATCAGTAATCTAAAATGGAAGAAAAATGCAGGGAAAGCCATTAGTGCAAGGGAATCCGCAGGCTGTCTCTCAACTCTATGGGTGAAGGACAAGTTTTGTCTAGAAATCTCCTTTGAGACTCAACACTGGATTTTCATTGAACTTCGACATTCTTCAAGTAAGATTACCTTCTCACTCTTCAATCTTTATGTTCTTTACCTCCATTGTGAGAAGAAAGATTGTTGGCAATCTTTATTAGATTTTTTAAAAATCTACTCCCCAACGAACATCATTTTAGATGGAGATCTTAACTTAGTTTTCGAACCAAAAGAAAAGAGAGGTGGCAACAGTGGTAGGGACCAAATGCTACACTTTGATGAGTAACTAGTTCACCAGTGGGATCTCCTTGATTTCAATCCTTCGAAAGGACTCTACACCTGGAAAAACAACAGAGTTGGGACTGATCACATCTCATCTCGCTTGGATCGGTTCCTAGTCCAGAGCTCATTCTTGCAGGAAAGGAGGTTAATCTCTAACAAAATTCTCCCAAAACTGACTTCTAATCACAAACCCATTCTCTTACATTTGGAAGAGGAAGAAAACTTGGGCTCAATACCATTCTGCTTCAGCCCACTTTGGATAGGAAAGGAAGGGTTCTTGGAAACTGTCCTAACAGTCTGGTCCACACCAGTTACAGGGTCTCCAATTTTTTTGTGGGAGAAGAAATTAAAGGCAATGAAGCATGATTTGAAAGCTTGGATTAAAAATCCCAATAATACCACCTCTAGTCATAGACGAGAGACAGATAAACAGCTATCAAATCTACAAATGGAAATGGAGAGAAAGGATATCACCAAATTAGAAATAGATAAGGAACAAGTTGCTCAAATCAAATACTTCCACACTTTCCGCCAAGAAGAAGAGTATTGGAGGCTTAAGTCTCGTAGCTTGTGTCTAAAAGATGGAGACTGAAATACCTCTTTCTTCCATCATCAATTCAAAGCATGACTTTGCCGAAACCACATTTCTGAAATTTCCTCTACAGATGGGTCGATTCACAAAGGTTTTGATCAGCTTAAAGCGACATCAGAAACTCATTTTCAAAACCTTTACAAAGAATACGGTGTTGGATGTGAGGAGGTCATCTCCAACTTCCTCTCACACATCCCCTTTCTTGTAAGCAAGGAACATAACTCAGCCCTCATGAAGCCTTTTAAAAAAGAAGTAATCTGCAATGTTATTTGTTACATGGAGCCTGACAAAGCTCCAAGGCCAGATGGCTTCTCGATCCATTTTTATAGAACATGCTGGGAAATAATCAAGACTGATTTGTTGAGAATGATTAAAGCATTCCAACAAAAATCCAAAGTGGGAGGTAGCACTAACTCCACTTTCCTAGCTTTAATCCCTAAAGAAGTGAATTTGGGTTCCTTCGAAAGATTCAAGCATATCTCGCTCTGCAACGCTTCATACAAAATTATTTCCAAGCTAATGGAAAATAGAATTAAGCCTTTGTTAAGTCCTATCCTCCTCCTCCTATGCAAAAATGACAAAAAAGAAACCACTGGAAACCTCTTGATCCTCGGAAGAAGAAACTTTCGAGAGGCCCTCAAAAAGAGCAGGGAGGAAATCACATAAGGAACCTAGAGAAGAAGAAGCAGAGAGGCAAAAAATGCAAGGAAGCCAATCCACTATTGAAATGTCCATCGGGAGAAATACCAGAACTAGGCCCCCCAAGGGAGGTCCTACCCACTCCATTCCCAGTAAATAATGCACATAGTCTCTTGGAATTGCAGAGGCTTGGGGAATCCATCGAAGGCCGAAGCAATCAAAGACCTTTTGAAAATTGAATCTCCCGAGATCCTCGTGCTCTAAGAGACTAAAATTGAAGGGGAAACCCTTCTATAAATCATCAATCTTAAATGGAAGAAAAATGTAGGGAGATCCATTAGTGCAAGGGGCTCGCAACTCTGTGGGCGGAGGACAAGTTTCATTTAGAAATATCCTTTGAGACTAAAAACTGATTTTCACCGAACTTCGACATTCTTCAAGTAAGCTTACCTTCTCACTCTTCAATCTTTATGTTCCTATCCTATATTCTAAGAAGAAAGATTGTTGGCAATCTTTATCAGATTTTTTAGAAATCTACTCCCCAACGAACATCATTTTAGCCAGAGATCTTAACTTAGTTTTCTAACCAAAAGAAAAGAGAGGTGGCAACAGTGGTAGGGACCAAATGCTACCCTTTGATGAGGAACTAGTTCACCAGTGGGATCTCCTTGATTTCAAGCCTTCAAAATGACTCTACACCTGGACAAACAACAGAGTTGTGACTAATCACATCTCAGCTTGCATACTTGGATCGGTTCCTAGTCTAGAGCTCGTTCTTGCAGAAAAGGAGGTTAATCTCTACCAAAATTCTCCCAAAACTGACTTCTGATCACAAACCCATTCTCTTACATTTGGAAGAGGAAGAAAACTTGGGCCCAATACCATTCCGCTTCAGCCCACTTTGGACAGAAAAGGAAGGGTTTTTGGAAACTGTCATAATGGCCTGGTCCACACCAATTACAGGGTCTCCAAGTTTTGTGTGGGAGAAAAAATTAAAGGCAACGAAGCATGCTTTGAAATCCTGGATTAAAAATCCCAATAATACCCTCTCTGGTCATAGACGAGAGACTGTTTAGCAACTATCAGATCTGCAAATGGAAATGGAGAGCAAGGATATCACCAATTTAGAAATAGAGAAGGAACAAGTTGCTCAAATCAAAACCTTCCATGCTTTCCACCAAGAAGAAGCGTATTGGAGGCTTAAGTCTCGTATCTTGTGGCTAAAAGCTAGAGACCAAAATACCTCTTTCTTCCATCGGCAATTCAGAGCCCGACTTTCCCAAAACCACATTTCTGAAATTTCCTCTACAGATGGGTCGATTCACAAAGGTTTTGATCAGCTTAAAGCGGCATCATAAACTCAGTTTTGGAACCTTTACAAAGAATACAGTGCTGGATGTGAGGAGGTCACCTCCGACTTCGTCTCACACATCCCCTTTCCTGTAAGCAAGGAAGATAACTCAGCCCTCATGAAGCCTTTTACAAAATAAGTAATCTGCAATGTTATTTGGTCCATGGAGCCTGACAAAGCTCCAGGGCCAGATGGCTTCTCAATCCATTTTTATAGAACATGTTGGGAAATAATCAAGACTGGTTTGTTGAGAATGATCAAAGCATTCCAACAAAAATACAAAGTGGGAGGTAGCACTAACTCCACTTTCGTAGCTTTAATCCCCAAATAAGTGAATCTGAGTTCCTTCAAAAGATTCGGGACTATCTCGCTCTGCAACGCTTCATACAAAATTTTGTCCAAGCTAATGACAAATAGAATTAAGCCTATGTTAGGGAAACTCATTTTTCCCATACAAAGTGGATTTTTCAAAGGGAGACATATTATGGACAATGTAATCTAGGTGCAAGAAGCCATGCATTCCAATCATCAACGACAAGAGCAAGGGATGCTCATAAATCTCAACATGGAAAATGCATTTGACTGGGTAAAACTCTCCTTCCTTTACAAAGTCCTTCTCTCTTTTGGTTTATGTTCTAATTTTGTTAACTTGATTAAAGCTTGTACTGAAAAGCCTTGGATATCCCCACTAGTGAATGGAAGACTGACTAATTATTTCCAATCCTCGAGGGGATTAAGGCAAGGTTGACCTCTTTCCCCTTTCCTATACATCTTGATGGCAGATTCATTAAGAAGAAATATGACTGTTGAAAAGAAAGTTGGGACAGTCCCCAGCAATAGTTTGATGAAGGGCCTTGATCCAATCAGTCATGCCTTATTTGCAGAGGACTCTCTTATGCTAGGTGGAGCCTCCATAAATATTGCAAAGGTCTTCAACGAAATCCTTCAAAGTTTCTGCAGTATCTCTGGAGCGCTCATCAATAAAAGGAAAAGTGCAGTGTATGGGGTGAATGTAGACCAACAAACTATACTGAGAATTGCCCATTTCTTGGGGTTCTCGGGCTATGATTCTTGGGAAAAAATAAAATTACTTGGGCTTCCCTTAACTCTGGGTTCCAATAAGTCTTCATTGTGGATTGAATTACTAAGCAAATCAAGTCTAAAATCACAACTTTGGGAGATCATTGGCTCGCTAATGTTGGGAAACTCACTCTTATAAAATCGGTCATGTCTTCCTTGCCAATCTACCAAGAATCCTTCCTTCTGGATCCAAAGGAGATCATGGCATAGGTTTCAAAACTGATTCGAGACTTTCTATGGCGAGGAGGTAAAGGAAATCAAAAGAAATTTCACTTAGGTAATTGGGAAACTATCAAATGCCCAATTATTGAAGGAGGTTTATAGATAAGAGATCTCAAACTATCCAACATTGCTTTGGGTGGCAAAATCCTTTGGAAACTCTACTCAATAAGTCAAATTTTAAGGAAAAAATACCTCAAAGGGGATTCTTTGAGAAACCTCCAGGCAGAAAACACTCCCAAAGGCATGCTGATATGGAACCTTTGTCGATGTGGGCTTGATTTCTTCCAAAAACATTTGTATCGTATCTCTGGAAATGGGGAAAAAATGATGATGTGGAAAGACAACATCATGGGTCAGCTGCCCCTTGACAATCTTGAAGAATTAAAAGAGATTCATGAGTAGCTTACTCAGCACAGATTTAACAAATTAGCAAACATCTCCTCTTGGGATGCTTCAAGGAATTGGTGGTCTTGGGTCTTCCCTGGAACTCCAGAACATTTGCAAAATCAAAAGAATCTCCTCTTACCAGCATTGACGAGTTTATCACCTGTTCATCTACTCTCGATGAACAAATGGGGCTGGGGTAAGACTGGAATATACACCGCAGCACATTCAATCTCTCTAAGCGTCGATCGAGTCAGCATCCCTCTGGAAGCAGGTCTAGGATCCTCTAGGTCTTCCCAAAATTAATTTCTTCTTATGGGTTTTAATGCACAAGAAACTGTTGACTGGAGAAAACTTGATAAAAAGAGGTATTATCAGACCTCATAGATGCTCCCTGTGTTGTAACGTTCTTGAAACTATGGATCATCTATTTGTGGACTATTCATTCGCTCAAGAATTTTGGAAGATCTCCCTTTAGGGTCTCAATGTCACAGCTCCAACGTAGACTACAGTGGTAACCTTATTCTCCACCTGGAAGGCATGATATCCTCATGTGGTCCAAAGCAATTCAATATGGAAAAGAATTTGATAGGCCATACCCAAATTCTTATGCTAGAAAATATGGTTGGCCAGAAATGATCAAATCTTCAATAACTCTCTACACTCTCCTTTAATGGTGGTCGCCAAAGAAAAATCTCTCCTCCTTGAAACAGTGTCATATCACTCCTTCAAGAACAAAAATTCTCTCCTCCCTGAAGAAACGAAATGGATAGGAACCTTTATACTGCAGGATAGAAAAAAACCATTGTTCGTCCCTTCAACACTCCAGGATGGCGATTACGAGACACAGATGTAGTTTTTCAAGCATGGTGGACGAAGCAAGGAAAAGCTTCGATTTTTTTTTATGGTGCCTCCAAAGGAAACCCAGGGAATGCAGGAGCAGGCGGAGTGATTTACTCCTCGGATGGATCTTGAAAAGATATCTTTAGTTGGGGATTAGGTCAGAGAACTAATAATCAGGATGAAATTCTAGGACTGCTAAAATCTTGTCAGATAGCACGTGGAAATGAAAATAAAGAAATACAAGTTTTTGGAGACTCTGAAATTTTGATAAAGATATTAAACTCGAATGACCACTTCAGCAATCTAGCGCTCAACAAGACTTTTCAAAGGTTGCGGTACGTGTTGCAAGATTTCTCCTCATAATTTTTCCACATCCTGCATGGTTCAAACAAGGAAGCAGACACAAAGGAAAACATGGGTTGTCTCTTGCCTCAAGGAGCAATCAGTTAAAACGACGAAGCACCTTCGGGGATTCCTATCCCGTAGGTTTGGCTTTTCCCCAATCCCTAGCTATGTTAGAAAGGGACATGATGTAATTTGGATAAATGGGATGTTGTTTCCCTATAATGATGCTTGATTTGGCATCATCCCAACCGGTATCTAAATAAAAAATAAAATATAGTCGTTTTAGTTAAAAAAAAAAAAAATAGGATGGTCCATAGTGTTTTAGGTCCAAATTTCATAATCATATAATAAAAATTGGATACGTGGCATTATTTACAAGTTTTGGGAAAGTTACCATAACTTTCACTTGGCACATCAAATTTTGGTCAAACCTATCACATTGTATAGAAGACATATCAAAACACTAGAGGATAAAATGTAAGACTTAGAAGTGCTTAAATTTTATAGATGCATCAAGAGAAAGGTTGGCCAATAAAAAAGTTTCCAAATCTGGGTTTTAAATGTACACAACATACAATTGACATAAATTTGATTGAAAGATCTAATTTGGGTGATTAAAAAAGTGTGGTAAGAAGAAGAACTATAGATAAATATTATTATCCCACATGGAAATTGGTGTTGTGAAAAATACTACACCAATTATACTTCCAGAGAGCTCAACCATGGTTCATCAAGAAAGTGAAGAGATACAGAACCAACTATCCAAACTGGAGAATCAATTTAATGAATTAAATGATAGGGAAATGAAAAATTTTGATTTGATAAACTCACAAAATGTTGTGGAAGAAAATATAGAACAATTACAATTTTACATGAATAAAAAAGATGGAACAATTGCAAAATTCCATGACAACCATCATCTTACATACCCTAGATGAGAGATTTCCTAAAGGAGATATCAAGACATAAAGAAATCATGAAAATGTGGAGGACATAAATTTGGAGTCTCGAAACCATGATTATTCATTACTCCAAGATCTGCACCAACAGGGGTTCAACTCGGCATCAAGGAGCTGCCTAATTCCCAAGATTGATATGAGGAAATTGATGGTAAAGATCTTATAACATGGATATTCCATTTGAGTAATTCTTTGATCTACACCAAGTGCCAACTTTACAAAAGGTAACTCTTGCCTCCTTTTATTTAGAACCTGATCAATTTGTTTGGTACCAATGGCTTTGTGAATGAAAAAAGGATTGTATTGTCTCTTCGTCCATTTGTATGGATGAATTGATAACACATGATGGGGATATTAAGAGCAACACTTCTTTAGTCAATTGATAAATCTTCAACAAATATCTATGAATACAAAGAACATTCAACAATTCCCAAAGCTTAATCTTGGAGTAAAGAACATTCTAGAGGATAATTTGTTAGATCTCTTTATGGGTACTTTAAAGGAAATCATTCAACATGAGGTGCATCTCTTTGAACCAAAATCCCTAGAGCATGTTTTTAGTATGGCAAGGAAAGTGGAAAGTAAAAATATGGCTACTAGAAAGGTGGCCACTAACAACTATAGAGAGCCAGATGTTCCCTCTCTTAACCTCGTTCAACTTACAAAGTTGACACCTCAGTAAATGGATGAAAGAAGAGTAAAGGGACTATGTTTCAATTGTGACAACAAGTACTGTAAGGGGCATAAATGTGGAGAGAAGAAATTATTCTACATAGACTGTGAAGAGGAAGAATATTAAGAATTGGAGCCATTAGAATATCTAGAACTAGGAGAGACTACTCCAACCATATCTTGTTATGCATTGGCTAGCATTAGTACTTCGCAAACCCTCAGGATAGAACGATATATCAAAAATAAAAAGGTAATAGTGTTTATTGATTTTGGTAGTACCTGTAACTTCATTAATTGAAAATTAGTGAAACTTCTCAATTGTTTTATATATCAAGCACTAGAGTATCAAGTAATGATTGTAGATGGAGGTGCCATAAATTGTTGAGGAAAGTGTCATATTATTAATATCACTATGGGTATTCTTTATTGGATAGTCCCATGATTGCAATCCAAATGGGTGGTCTTGATGTTGAATTAAGGGTCCAATGGTTACAATCATTAGGAACAATGGATCTTAATTTTCAGGAACTTTTCATAAGATTTTCCTCAGAAGGCAAGGAAATTGAACTTAGAGGTATCCAAGGGAAACCCTCTAAAGTGATAAGATCTAACAACATGAAAAATTACTCAGAAAGGGACATTATGGTGTAATTACATCATTATTCTCACTATATGTTTAAACATCTATACCATTTGATCCAATGGATCTCTACAAATTTATTGGCAAACATTCCAAGGTATTTTGAGAGGTAACAAAGTGTCCTCCACCTGCTCGAGATCATGACCATGCTATTCATTTGCAACTGACAAGTATACCACCTAACATTAGGCCTTACAGGTACCCATATGTACAAAACAATGAGATTGAGCATATGATTCAAGAAATGTTATAGGTTGGCATCATTCAACCTAGCCAAAGTGCTTTCTCTTCACCAGTGGTGATGGTTAAGAAAAAGGAAGGTCCATGGTGTATGTGTCCATATTATAGACAT
>WSFP011476573.1:0-16879 GCA_009831015.1 Picea engelmannii
ACAGTAACATTATGATCATTTAGAATTCATAAGCTGTAGAGCTGTAGAGAAGAACCCATGTACATGAGCATTTGAGTTAATATATGAGACTTTGACTAAAATTTCATGGTGTTATGATGCTTACTGTTTACATTAGTTAAATGGTATGTTTACAATTGGTTTGTTTTCTCTGTTATGCATTTATCTCAATGCTGTGTTGTGTGTATGATTTCATGTTGAATGTATGAAGTCTGAGAGAGAAGAAGAACGAGTTTCAACCATTTCTCTTCCTGATAATTCCTACAAGGAGTGCAGTGAACGTCCGCAAGGTGTGCGTCAATGAGGGTATGAGTTTTATCTCAGAAAGATTAGGAGGGATATCATTGTTCTCATAACCAGCAGAAGTGCAGGAGAAGCACAGAGCCGTGCAAGGTGTGCACAGGCTGGCTGAGGCCTTAGAATTTATCAACTAAGGGGAAATTTGAAGGACCACAGTTGCAAAGAGTGCACAGGGTCGAAGACTCAAATAACCAAAGGTTTTTTTTTTTTTCTGTTCTAAGACTTTTGTGATCATTGTTTTGATGAGAGAGTTCTTTCGGATCCATCACATAGGTTTTTTGATTTTCGACGTTTCAGACCAAACTAGTGTGGTCCATCATCAGGAAAGCGTTTTTGAGAAATGAAGGAAAAAAGGATATAACAGGTATATAAATACTTGAAAAGTTTTTGTAAGGAGCCGACTTATTGAAAATGAAATGTAACATCGACATCCCTACATCTTTTCAGAAAAGTTAAATCCGATTTCCTTCTCATTACCTGTAAATGCATCTGCTCAAATTGTCGGATTTTATCAGCTGTATCCTGTCCGTACAGGGTCAGTATTTATGTTCTAAGACTTTTGTGATCATTGTTTTGATGAGAGAGTTCTTTCGGATCCATCGCATAGGTTTTTTGATTTTCGACATTTCGGACCAAACTAGTGTGGTCCATCATCAGGAAAGCATTTATGAGAAATGAAGGAAAAAAGGATATAACAGGTATATAAATACTTGAAAAGTTTTTGTAAGGAGCCGACTTATTGAAAATGAAATGTAACATCGACATCCCTACATCTTTTCAGAAAAGTTAAATCCAATTTCCTTCTCATTACCTGCAAACGCATCCACTCAAATTGTCAGATTTTATCAGCTGTATCCAGTCCATACAGGGTCAATATTTCTGTTCTAAGACTTTTGCGATCATTGTTTTTATGAGAGATTTCTTTCGGATCCATCGCATAGGTTTTTTGATTTTCGACGTTTCAGACCAAACTAGTGTGGTCCATCATCAGGAAAGTGTTTGTGAGAAATGAAGGAAAAAAGGATATAATAGGTATATAAATACTTGAAATTTTTTTGTAAGGAGCCGACTTATTGAAAATGAAAATGAAATAACTCTCTCATCAAAACAATGATTGCAAAAGTCTTAGAACAAAAATACTGACCCTATACAGACATGATACAACTGATAAAATCCGACAATTTGAGTGGATGCGTTTGCAGGTAATGAGAAGGAAATCGGATTTAACTTTTCTGAAAAGATGTAGGGATGCCGATGTTACATTTCATTTTCAATAAGTCAGCTCCTTACAAAAACGTTTCAAGTATTTATATACCTGTTATATCCTTTTTTCCTTCATTTCTCACAAATGCTTTCCTGATGATGGACCACACTAGTTTGGTCCAAAACGTCGAAAATAAAAAAACCTATGCGATGGATTCGAAAGAACTCTCTCATCATAACCAAAGTTTATTTGAAAGTTTTCCGCAAGGAGTGCGAGCAGAAAACCCTTTGGAAGGCTTGAGTTTGCAAGTGAAAGCTCAGGAGAGATAATGACTTTGAAGTGTTCAAAGGGAGACAGAGATCAAAATCGTCGCATAGAAGTTAAGTTCAGGAAGGAGAACACTCAGTCGTTAGGCATAAGCCATTGAGGAGTCAATCGAGCAGTCATAATTCTCCGTGGAGAGCTCGCGAAGTCACGAGGACCGTAGGATCTTACAGAGTTGCAAGGTGGTTAGAGAACGGTGAAACCCATCACCTAGGATTCGAAGTTCAATACGAGCCATTGATCTCATTTCAACCCACGTTGTTGGATCATTTTGCGAACTTGGGGTTCGTGAGTTTTGGGGATCAGAGTAAATTCTTGGTTTGCATGAAGTTGTGAGTTGCGAGGAGCAGTGAAGGAGATCCAGACTGTTGGATCCAAGCCATGGGAGAACCGTTGGATAAGAACCTCCACATGGTATCGTGTATCGCGAACTCAGGGTTTGCAAGAATTGGATTTCAACTGCAGAAGTCATGAGGTGCCGAGCGTTGAGGACTCATATGAACATGCATCACGTCCTTTAAGTGGGGACTGCATGGTTGACAAGTGGCACAAACATAGAGCGCAGAGAAAAGTGGAAGCGGGTGACAGGTGAAGGAAACACGTCATCTGGGTAGGAGTCAATCCATTTTTGACTTATTACGTCTCAGGGATTTGCAAAGGAGGAGCACAAGGGATCAACACTCCAACTCGTGAAGTTGCGAGTTGTGAGGGGTGCTAGAGTTAGGCTCTAGCTGACGGTCACTTGTGGAGGCACTAGAGAGGAAGGGGCCATACCCGTATTTCATTCTTAGGTATCAACGTTTGGATAAAGAGGAGTCGAGGGTCTTCGACCCACAAACTCATGAGTTGCGAGAAAGCACTTGTGCTAAGGCCCAGGTTGTGGTCGCATGGAGGTGTAAGGATCACACCTGGTGTTAAGTTGCGCAGGGCGGGTTTTTATGAAGGACATGTGGATCGATTTCATGAGGTTCCAATAGGGACTCAAGGGAGCTGATTCGACTCGAGGTGAAGAAAGAACGATCCTGAGAGGATCTCGGTCCGAGGGTCGGGGGTCTTGCGATCAGGTGTATTGGAAGTTCCATGACATTTTAAGAGAGTTTCGAAAAAGATTCTATAGATGGAAATGACGAATGATGACAATGAGATGTGCATGATGAATTTTGATGAAAACATGGGCTGTATGAATGGCTTGTCATGCCATTTGGCTTAACGAATGCACCCAGTACTTTCATGAGGTTGATGAACGAAGTCCTAAAGGATTTCATAGGGAAATTAGTCATTGTATATCTTTACGATATATTAATTTTCAGCAAGATAGAAGCATAACACTTAAAGCATTTAGTTGCAGTAATGAGGAGATTACAGTAGGAGAAATTGCTGATTAATATGAAGAAATCGTCATTTATGAGGACATAACTCATTTATTTGGGTTTTGTTATCTCTGCAAATGAACTGAAAATGGATCTGGAAAAGATAAAGGCGTTTAAGAATTGGCCATTGCCGAAGAGCATGTTTGAAGTTCGAAGATTCCATGGTTTGGCTAGCTTATATAGGAAATTCATCCGAAACTTCAGTGGAATTAGCACACCAATGATGGATATGGTGAAGAAAAGACATAAATATTTTCACTGGACGAAGGAAGCAAAGAAGAGTTTCAACCTGCTGAAGAAGAAGATCACTGAGCAACAATTTCCAGTTTTGCCAGATTTCAACAAGACATTCCAGGTCAGATGTGACGTGAGTGGATTTGCAATTGGAGCAGTCTTAAGCCAAGACAATAGGCCAGTCACATACTTTAGTGAAAAACTCAATGAAGCAAAGATTAAGTACTCCACATATGATAAGGAATTCTACGCGGTCAAACAAGCACTGAAGAAATGGAGACACTATTTGGTTCCCAAGGAGTTTGTTTTGTACAACGATAATCACTCTTTGCAATTCATGACTCAACAGGAGAAGTTGAACCAAAAACATGCTAAATGGGTTGAATTCATGCACAATTTTACTTTTGTGATTAAGCATATTTCGGGAACTGCTAACAAAGTTGCTGATGCTTTGAGCAGGAAATGTTTGCTTATGCAGGAATTCAAAGTCAAGACTTTAGGTTTTGATAACCTTAAGGAAATGTATAAAGATGATCCAGACATCAAGGAGGCATATGAGGCATCTGAGAATCCAATTCTCAGGGATAGAAGCCAATGGACTAAATACATGATCCAGGATGGATTATTTTTCAGGGGAAATCAGCTATGTATTCCAAAATGCTCCATGAGGGAGAATTTGCTGAAGGAAAAACACAATGGAGGATTGGCTGGACACTTTGGTCACAACAAGATGTTCTCAAAGTTGAATGGCTCATATTTTTGGCAAAGGATGAGAACATATGTCAATAAATTTGTAGATAGGTGCAAAATTTGCCAGCACATGAAAGGAAAAAGGAAGAGCACATGGTTATACCAACCATTACCCATACCTGAAAGGCCTTGGGACGTAGTGAGCATGGATTTTATTTTGGAACTACGAACGACACAACGAGGATGTGATTAGATCTTTGTGGTAGTCGACAAATTTTCAAAGATGGCACATTTCATACCATGCCAGAAAACCAGTGACGCAACTCATATTGCGAACCTGTTTTTCAAGGAAGTTGCCAGACTTCATGGGTTTCCAAGGAGTATCATTTTTGATCGAGATACCAAGTTCATAGGAAATTTCTAGAGGACCTTATGGAAGAAGTTGGGGACAAATTTGTCTTTTATATCAACGTATCATCCTCAGACGAATGGACAGACATAAGTCGTGAATAGGAGCTTGGGAGATTTGTTAATAATCTTAGTGACTGAACACCACAGTCAATGGGATCACATTCTTCCACAGGCGGAATTCACTTACAATGATTCACACAATAGAAGCATAGGGTAGAGCCCATTCCAGATTGTATGTGGAATGCAGCCAAGGTGAGTTTTTGAATTGAAAGATTCTGAACAAGTTGAATTTAGGAGTGCTAGTGCAGAGGACTTTGCAGAAGGAATGAAGGAGCTTCACAGCCGAATTAAGGAGCGATTGCAGAGTACAAGTCAAGAATACAAGCAGAGAGCAGATCAACACAGGCAAGAACTTCAATTTGAAGTTGGTGATCTGATTCTTGCGCATCTAAGGAAGGAGAGGTTCCCAAGGGGAACGTATAACAAGATGAAGATGAAAAAGATTGGGCCGTGCAAGGTCATAAGAAAATTTGGGGCAAACACATATGAGATTGAATTACCCAAGGGGGTCGAAATCTCACCGATATTCAATGTTGTAGATTTGTACCCTTACAGAGATGGAGAAGCAGGAGCAAAGGATGAGCAAGAAGAGGTCCAATGGACAAAAACAATTCCTATAGTTGAAAAGCCGCAGATGGAAAGCATAATTGACAAGAGGATTAGCAGAAAGACTAGGAGAAAGGAGTATTTTGAATACTTAGTCAAGTGGAAGGGACATCCAGTTGAAGATGCCAGTTGGGAGGATGATGCAGAAATTCAAAAGAATGGACAGAATGTGCAAGAGCTCATGAATAGAAGTTGATGAAAATTTTCAAGCGAGGGAGTATGATGCAAGAGCATCATACAAATCCAAAGCACGCGCCTAGCCGAAGGAACAAATGAACACGCGGATGCGAAAGGAGCACGTTTTTATGAAAATGTTTTAAATTTTGAAAATCTGAAGCATTAATGTAATAGCTAGGAGAAGCGTACTTACATTTATGTCTTGGAGATATGAACAGATCTGGAGAAATTACTCTCATCTGCAGGATGTAATAGGCATTTAAGTTTGTTAATGTAAAGTAGGTAGATTTGAATGTTAGATTAGACAGTTTAGAAGCGTAGGAGGGGAAATGAATATAGACACCCTCACCCTTGTATCATTGTAACAGTAACATTATGATCATTCAGAATTCATAAGCTATAGAGCTGTAGCAGAGAGCTGTAGAGAAGAACCCATGTACAAGAGCATTTGAGTTAATATACGAGACTTTGACTCAAATTTAATGGTGTTATGATGCTTACTGTTTACATTAGTTAAATGGTATGTTTACAGTTGGTTTGTTTTCTCTGTTATGCATTTATCTCAATGCCGTGTTGTGTGTATGATTTCATGTTGAATGTATGAAGTCTGAGAGAGAAGAAGAATGAGTTTCAACTGTTTCTCTTCCTGAGAATTCCTGCAAGGAGTGCAGTGAACGCCCGCAAGGTGTGCATCGACGAGGGTTTGAGTTTTATCTCAGAAAGCTCAGGAGGGATATCGTTGTTCTCATAAACAGCAGAAGTGTAGGAGAAGCACAGAGTCGTGCAAGGTGTGCGAAGACTGGCTGAGGCCTTATAATTTATCAACTAAGGGGAAAGTTGAAGGACCATTGTTGTAAAGAGTGCACAGGGTCGAAGACTCAAATAACCAAAGGTTATTTGAAATTTTTCCGCAAGGAGTGCGAGTAGGAAACCCTTTGGAAGGCTTGAGTTTGCAAGTGAAAGATCAGGATAGATAACGCCTTTGAAGTGTTCAAAGGGAGACAAAGATAGAAATTGTCGCATAGAATTTAATTTTAGGAAGGAGAACACTCAGTCATTGGGTAGAAGCCATTGAGGAGTGAATCGGGCGGTCATAATTCTCCGTGGAGAGCTCGCAAAGTTGCGAGGACCATAGGATCTTATAGAGTTGCAAGGTGGTTAGAGACCGGTGAAACCCATCACCTAGGATTCGAAGGTCAATACGAGCCGTTGATCTCATTTCAACCCACGTTGTTGGATCATTTCGTGAACTCGGGGTTCATGAGTTTTGGGGACCAGACTAAATTCTTGGTTTGCGCAAAGTTGCGAGTTGCGAGGAGCAAGGAAGGAGATTCAGATCATTGGATCTAAGCCACGGGAGAACCGTTAGATAAGAACCTCCGCATGGTATCACATATCGCGAAATCAGGGTTTGAAAGAATTGGATTTCAATTGCAGAAGTCATGAGGTGCCAAGCGCCGAGGACTCGTATGAACATGCGTCACGTCCTTTAAGTGGGGACCGCATGGTTGACAGGTGGCGCAAACATAGAGCGTAGAGAAAAGTGGAAGCGTGTGACAGGTGAAGGACACATGTCATCTAGGTAGGAGTCAATCCATTGTTGACTTATTGCGTCTCGGGGATTCGCAAAGGAGGAGCACAAGGGCTCAACACTCCAACTCGCGAAGTTGCAAGTTGTGAGGGGTGCTAGAGTTAGGCTCTAGCTGATGGTCGCTTGTGGAGGAACTAGCGAGGAAGGGGCCATACCCGTATCACATTCTTGGGTATCAACGTTTGGAGAAAGAGGAGTTGAGGGTATTTGACCCAAGAAGTCACGAGTTGCAAGAAAGTGATTGTGCTAAGGCTCGGGTTGTGGTCGCATGGAGGTGTAAGGCTTGCGCCTGGTGTTAAGTTGCACAGGGCGGGTTTTTATGAAGGCCTTGTGGATCGATTTTGTGAGGTTCCAATAGGGACTCGAGGGAGTCGATTCGGCTCAAGGAAAAGAAAGAATGATCCTGAGCGGATCTTGGCCTGAGGGTTGGGGGTCTTGCGATCAATTGTATTGGAAGTTCCATGACATTTTAAGAGAGTTTCGAAAAAGATTCTATAGATGGAAATGATGAATGATGAAAATGAGACGTGCATGATGAATTTTGATGTAAACATGGATGATCTCAAAGATTATGTGGGGAGATCAAGAATCATTGAGTCTTGAAACACTCCCATACCATCAAGGCATGTGTCTTGTGTAACCATGTCAAATTTTGATGCATACAAGCGCAATTTGAAGAAATTTCAATGTTGGCCCCATTCACTACTCATTGTGCGGGGTTGGTGAAAAATGACATTTGTGATGGGTGTATTGGAAGTGCCATGACATTTCAAGAGATTTTCGACAAATATTCTATAGATGGAAATGACAAATGATGACAATGATATGTCCATTATGAACGTTGATGAAAACATGGACGATCTCAAAGATTATGTGTGGACATCATACATCCTTAAGTATTGAAACACTCCCATACCATCAAGGTATATGTCTAGTCTAACCATGTCAAATTTCGATGCATACAAGCATAGATTGAAGAAATTTCAACGTTGGCCCCATTCATTGCTCACTGTACGAGGTCGGTGGAAGACATTTGTGATGTATATTGGAAGTTCCATGACATTTCAAGAGAGTTCTGACAAAGATTCTATAGAAGGGAATGATGAATGATGACAATGAGACGTGCATGATGAACATTGATGAAAACATGGACAATCTCAAAGATTATCCGGGGACATCAAACATCTTTGAGTCTTGAAACCCTCCCATATCGTCAAGGCACGTGTCTAGCATAAACATGTCTAATTTCGACGCATACAAGCACAAATTGAAGAAATTTCAACGTTGGTCCAATTCACTGCTCACTATGCGGGGTCAGTGGATGACATTTGTGATGGGTGTATTGGAAGTTCCATGATATTTCAAGAGAGTTCCAACAAATATTCTACAGATGGCAATGACGAATTATGACAATGAGACGTCCATTATGAATGTTGATGCAAACATGGACGATCTCAAATATTATGTGGGGACATCAGACATCTTTTAGTCTTGAAATCCTCCCTTATCGTCAAGGCATGTGTCTAGTATAACCATGACAAATTTCTATGCATACAGGCACAGATTGAAGAAATTTCAACGTTGGCCCCTTTCACTGCTCATTGTGCAGGGTCGGTGGAAGACATTTGTGATGGGTGTATTGGAAGTTCCATGAAATTTCAAGAGAGTTTTGACAAATATTCTAGATATGGAAATGACGAATGATGACAATGAGATGTGTATGATCTCAAAGATTATGTGTAGGGTCAATGGATTTCATTAATCCCTTAACCATATATAATCCCTAAGCAATTAACCATTAAACTACCTAAACCCTAAGCCCCAAATCCCTTAGCCCTTGACACTTAATCCCTTAAACTGTAACCCCTAATACCTTAACCCTTAATCCCTAGACCCCAAATCCCTAAATCCCCTAATCCCCAAAGCCCCTATCCACTTAACCCGCAACAACTCAACAAATTAACTATTTAGGCACAATAGGTGTTAAATTGGAAGCCAAATAGGAAGCCAAACTAGAACCTAAAAATGAAGCTACGCTGGATGCTAACCAGGAAGCTAAATTGGAAGCTAAAGTAGAATCTAAATTGGAAGTTAAACTCGAAGATAAACTAGAAGCTACACGTGGCGGTAACTTGGGCACTAAATAGGGTGCAAAATAGGGTGCTAACATAGGCACTAAAGCAAGAAATAAACCAGGTGTTAAGTTAGGCGCTAAGTTAGGCGCTAATAACGCCTAATTTAACGTCGAATTGTGTTACTCGGTGCAAATAACACCCAAAATAGCGCCATCCCAATAAATGGAGCTGAATTTTGCAAAAAAGTGGAGAAAAATACATTAAAATAGACCGTGGAAGCAAAAAAGGGAGCTAAAAAGGAAGCTAATCACAGGATTTGTTGTAGTGGAGTTATCCAGATTAATGTTTCTTACCAAACCCACAACTAGTTGTCGATGTAATACCCCAATTTTGATCCCCGTACTAGTAATGTATATGTGTACATGATGATTGACTAAAATCCAAGCAATGCAATATGTAAAGTGGTACATAAAATGATAATAAAAAAATATAGCACAGGTTGCATGAGGAGAAGGAAAAAATAATGGGGGGCTATGACTTCACAAGAGGGGAAAGAAAGGGGGTTTAGGTGGTTCATGGGGGCTGATGGAAGATAGTATTATTGATAAGCCCAAGTCCTTAACCCTGCTTATGTAGCATTTTTTAATCCCTTAATCCATGTGATTAGTTCTAATAGAGGGGAAACATGTACTTCCCATGAATACATGTGGTTTATCATGAGCATGCAAATATACTCCACAATTTTTGGGCATGCAAGGGGAATTGAAGTTCATTATTCATAGAGTTTTATCTAGGAGCCAAAGCTAACATATCATTGTTGTGTAAAATTATGGAAAATGGTTTCCATGAAACTATGTGGAAACTATAATAGTGAATCAAGTGTCAACGCAAGTCATTAGGCAATGCACATTAAGTAATTTCTTCTAACAACATCATAACATAAGTCAATTTTATAATTTTCTTAAGTTTACCATGGTGGGACAACCTTACCCCTATTACATGTGGCAATTCCTAGAACAAAAGGTATTTCCTAGATCACTTGGTTAAAGATAGGTAAAAATGACGGATATCTTATGAAAATGGAAGGGGAACCTCATGTATTGACCCTCAAAGTTATATGTGATGATGCAAAAAGTCTTTTACCTGGTCCAAATAGATTTTCGGAGCTAGGAACCTTCATTATTTACACATGCAAACTTTAAGAGGGAGCGTTGCATAGAGTTACCACCTCTGCACTTTATTTATTACCCTTTCTTGTATTTTTTTCTTTCATTTCTTAGTATTTTCTTTATACATGCAAATTTTTAGCATAGGACTTAGGGGCTGGGCCTTTTTAATGAGGTGGCATAGCTCTAGCTTCATTGTTTTTTCAATTTTTAACTTTCATGCTCTTCGCCTTTGGCCTTTTTTTGGCTTTATTTGACTTGGGCTTACAATGGTATTCATTTTTGTTCAACTAGACTTTGTTGGATGACATATGATAAGTCAAACATAAACAAGGGTAATATTTTTTTATGAATGGGATTAAATTGAATGGGAAAAAATGAAAAGTGTTAATTATGGCCAGGATATGGAGTACGCTAACTCAACAAGATCCCCAATGGTACGACTTGATCCGAGTCTTAACAACATTTATCTAAGGAAAATTGTGTCCCCCCATGGTACAATGAGACATAATAATAATTTTATTATTATTAATAAGTGTTATTAGATCAAACCCAATGTTTATTACGTTCATGACTAGGTAAGAAACAATCACACTGTGTCTAAGAAAGAAACCCACACATGAGAAAAAAAACGTTGACTGAAAGAAATATAATGCATGAAGTGCCATCTATGAATGCACATAATGTATGATGTTCAATACACATGAGTTGATATACCAATGCAAAGTTATTTGAAAGAACTCATGAGTAATGCAAGGCTAAATCATCAAGTCTTTGATGGAAGAACTGGAAGAACAAACCCAAATTGAAAGAAATGAGCAAGAGAGCTCATCCAAGAAAGAACATCATATCCCTGAGAAGGTGGTATAGAAGTAGTTTCTCTTGAGGGGGAAACAATGCCATCATCCATTGAATGATTTGATTGTGTTCGCATAATCCTGCATTATCATGTCTACATGCATTAAGTAATTAATAACATGACAATGAGGAAATTGGTATTAGAGCAAGAAGTTGGTGGAAATTTGTGGTTTTGAAAGTACCCCATATCCTCAATAGAGTACAAAAAGTATTGGGTATGTTACAAAGTGGTATCAGAGCTACAAGTTACAATATAGGGATATATGGGATACAAATCAACCTATATATGAAGAAATTATAGCTTTCTTGTCAAGTGTTTGACAAAATGCCTCAAGGAGAATAATCAGGAAAGTGTTTTGAATCCAACAAGTGTTGGAAAGATGACTTTGATTCCTAAATTGGATTCCTACTAGAGAATATGGAGGCATAGTTTGTGTAATTCATGGTTACATAGTTCATTTTTGTGGTGGAAATCGAGTAAAATCATGAAAATCGTGGATTAAATTCCTTATGATGGCATCGAATTAATAGACATTGGGATAAAATTCCCTCTCAAATGAAAATGATTTAATTGGGGGTGAAATTGGAGGAGCCAAGTCTGAAATTCATTGAGGTTGTGAGTTATATATATATGACTTACTGGAAAAAAACCTAAAAATGATATGAACATTATACATCTAATATGGACTTGTACTAATGATGTGGACTAGCAGGTGATGTGGAGGCATCAAGGTGGTGCCACATGGAGTCCATGTATACAAGTGGTGGCCATGAGGCAAGATCCAATGCGATAGAAGTAGGTAGGTTGGAAAACAACGTCTTGTAGAGGGAGGAGGAGTGGTATTTCGAATGGTCGGATTCCATCCACGATTGTTGTTGAGGTGGTGTTTGTCCCCCAAGCAATAAGCGTTTTGAAAAGTTTGGGGTGAGTGTTAATGAAAATAAACTTTATCCTCCATTATATATTTTGGCCATAGATCTAGATCATGCATGGGGAAACATTTTCAGTTGAGAGGGATGGTTAGAGATGGGGACCCCCCTTCCTCGTCACATCAATAAATGACAACGTGCCAAATGGAGGACAAAGGAAAGAGAGGTATGAGTGGCAAGGGATATGACATGGTAGGGTTAGAGGATGACATGTGGACATTAGTGCCACGTCAACATCCATGTGTCATCTCATGCCAACAAGGATGCCACACTAGCAAAATACAAATTTGTTTAAAAAAAGTCTAGAACCAAAATCTTATTTTGGTCAAACAGGAGCAACTAAAGTCAAAATCAGGTGAAATTTTAGGTGTAAGTACATAATGACAAGGGCTATAAAAGTGCCAGTGAGGGTGATTTGTTGATTCAACTTTAGAATTCTAGAAAATGCTAATTTGTGGTTTTTAAAAAAAAAGGTGCTACTCACTGCCAATAGCCCTTTTGATGGTGAAATTTGGACAGTAAGGAACATGAGCATGCATGAAGAAACCTAGTGGAGAATTTGGCCAAATTTTAATTGGTTTGGAGTGGAGATGCAAAAACAAGCCAAAATATTCACTATTTCAGGAGACTTTTTGGTGATTTTTGAACTCTTCAATGGAGGAAAAGGGACCCAAGATCATAAAATTGGAAAAAATTTCTTAGTTGAAATTTGATATCCTCAATAATGCAGAAAAAAATTTTCTACTAATTTTTTTCCAATTTTTCTCCGTTTGAAAGATAATAATTTTGGTCAAAAATTCCAACTTTGGAGAAGTGCAAAAAGGGAAAAGTTGACAATTCTAGATTGATGCAGAAAGAGACTAGAGCTTCAAATCACCACTATGAAAGTTTCTAAGTACTCACAATCATAATTATTATCTATGCCAGATACAAAATTTTTCTTGGTTCTCACTATATGTTCTTTTATAGATGGAAGAAGTTGGTCTCCATTCTTGATTGTAGTAGAAAGAGTGCAAAAAATGGGAAAAAATAGTGCTTATTAAGAGCTATAACTTTTAGATATGAGCCCATATTGGAGCAATAGTATAGTCATTGGAAATATAATTAAGAGGGGAATAGTTATGAAGGCTTATATTTGGATGAAAATAGTTATGAAGGCTTATATTTGGATGAAAATGCGAAGGAAAATACATGTAGCCTTAATTAACAAAAAAATTGACAATGTGCATATTTTCCAGAGGTTGAAAGAAAGTGTTACATATTTAGAAATAATGTGTATATAATAGTTTTATATGTATTCACACTTCTTCTAGAATTAGTGCTACAACAATGACAAGTAAATATCAAAATTGAAGAGCTCCATTGAGGAGGAGACATGGAAAATGGACAAGGACCTTACAATCACGAAGAAGAAATTAGAGGCCTGGATATCAATGTAGGAAATAAGGAGAAAGAGTCTAATAAGCATAGAGAGAGAATGGAGTCATTGGATATGGGAGAAACCATGAGGAGTTTGAAAATATAGGTATAAAGTTGTGGAGCTGATAATGAGGGGATGTTAAAATCCCAAGAGAAGCAAAATGGTTAAACACTTAGCTGCTACAAAGTTTAAATCGACCACACATACAAATAAGGAATAGATCAAGCTCATGGCATGGGAAAGAAGGAAGAGATCATGCAAGGAGGAGTAGTCATAGAATATCTTGGCGCTTAATAAGAAAGAATCATTATTTACCAACCCATTAAACCGGGAAATCTTATGCATCTAAAGAGTCAAAGAGCAATCTAGAAGTGTCCCCAATTAGACATCAAAGAAAGACACATGAACACAATAGTTTTCAAGGAGATATTAGGAAGATTAAGCCACCAACGTTCAATGGTGAAAAAAATATGCGTGAGGATATTGAATCTTGGTTGCTAGGGATAATAAAGTACTTTTAGCTACATAACTATTTATCCAATCTAGAAACCAAAATTTCGATATACAATCTACAAGGGAAAACTTCCATGTGGTGGGATCAACTAAAGGAAGTTAAGCACATCATTGAGAGGAGGATTTCTTGGAAGTAATTCAAGAAATATTTCCAACATCAGTACATTTATGAGCACTACTATGACAAGAAGATGTAGAAGTTCTTTGAACTCAAGTTGGGAATATGAATATAGAAGAATATGAGTATAATTTTTTAGAGCTATTGAGATATGTGGCCTATATTAAAGAAGAGAAGGTGAAGATACAAAGGTTTCTAAGTGAATTGATAGCATTTTACAAGGAAAAGTTCCAATTTGATGAACCTAAGACTCTTGAAAAGACCATTGGGAAATCCAAATACCTATATGATCATAACAAAGGCAGACCTATTTTCCACAAGTCTTGAAAAGATAAGAAAAATGAAAAACTGGATCAAAGGAAGAGGGGATTCAATCCCCCTTTCTTTAAAAATAGTCATGATACATATCATCAAAGTCAACCAACTCAGAGTGGATCCAAGATGGCAGAATACTTGGGGAAAAGAACATAGTATCCAGTCAAATGTTGGGCATGTGAAAGAGGCCATTTGTATAGAGATTTCCCTCATAAGGGAGACATAATGAGGAATGTGCACAACATTCAAGAGGAAACTATAGTGGTATATGGGTATATGAACATCCTAAAAATATATATAGCCTTAGAAAATCGATAGACAAACGATCAATCAAACATGATTGAGGTTGAAGGTAAGATTTCCAATCAACCTATTGGAATATTAATTTATTCAAGAGCAAGTCATAGTTATATTTTCCCTAGTTTTGTTGAATGGTTTTATTTGAAGAGAAATAAGCATGAGAAATCATGGTTAGTTAAACTAACCATTGGGACTAAAAGGAAAATTAATGAGATTATCAAAGGTTGTCCATTACATATGAATAGTGTCAACACTATTGCAAACCTGAATATAATACCACTTGGCTCATATGATGTCCTCATTGGAATGGGTTGGTTGGGTGTGCATCGTGATGTTCTAGATTGTCATAGCAAGATTTTTACTTGTCTTGATGAAGAAGGAAAGTAAAGGACAATGAAAGGGATTCCAAGACCCATGTATATAAGGGATATTTCATCCTTATAGATGAATATATTGATGAGAAATAAACACCCACAATAAACCAACTGGGAAAGAGAAGACATATTTAAGCAGGAAATAAATGACAAACATACACAATACACAAAGGGTTTACCCTGGATACCCTTAGTCGGGAAAACCATCATTCCTTGAGCATATTGATCTCTTGTTTTCTTATTCATTCATTGAATAAAGAGTTACATGACTAACCTTGGTCTATACCTAAGACACAATCGTCGTCATACTCTCTTTCTCTACACAAGAACAACCCTGCAACCAATTCGACTTGCATCTACATGACCAAGATGCTAAACAACAACATCAACTTATTAAAATTACAACACACCTTTTTTATAGGCTTTACAACATGAAAATACCTAAATCATGGCATCCAATTTTTTTTACAGATCCATGTAGATGATTGGATGCAATCCTGTGAATCTTGGGATTCTGTCCCAATTGACCTCTACTCGGTCTTTAGTCAGCAACCACTCGACCTCCCGTCATCTGAACTTTCAACTTCTCGGTTTATCACTTTGACCTTCAACTCATCGGTCAATATTTTTTACCTTGACTTAGCCATCGACTTGACTTATCTGTCTAGTCGAAAATTCACTTAGTTGATCCACCTCAACTAGCTAGTTGGTTGACTATTCTTTCATTGAAAAGAATATAAAAACCCAACATTCTCCCACTTATTTTTTTTATTTGTCGATACATGAGAACCTTAACTTATGTTCACGGACCTAGGGTAGCAATTCCCATTGCCTCTCTGCACCAAGATAACTTCACAACAATCACAGACTTGGTCAAAGAGTTTGTTATGTTTTCCAAAGTGTCTACCTTCTCCAACAACACCTTATTGCTTTCCACCATGTCTCTCACAAAATGGTTTTGGACATCAATATGATTCATCCTAAAATGGTAACCTGGGTTCTTTCTTAGAGATATTTCACTTTGAATATCAAACTTTATCTTCATAGTTCTTTGTTCAAATCTAATCACTGAACATAGTCGATGAAACCATACTACTTCTTTGCTTCAAAGAGTGGTTTCCATGTATTCGACTTCTGTTGTCAACAAGGCTATGATTGCTTCTCACTTAATCTTCTAGTTGATTACTTCAACGAACATATTGAACACATATCTAGTGGCCGACCTTCGTCGATCCAGATCTCCAACCCAGTCAACATCAACAAAGCCATGTACATTTACTTCCCTTTCAGTTTCATGCTTCCATTGGTAGCACATAGCATAATATTTTATGCCACATAAATACCTAAACACTCTCTTGACAAGAGTATAGTGCTCTTTCCCAGGTGTTGATATGTATATGTTAAGAGGTGTTGCCATTTGACCGTAGTTATTGGAAAACTTGCAATAATAGCATGTCAATCCTAAGAATTATCTAAGTTTTTTCAAGGTTCTGGGAATTGACCATTTGTTAAGAACCAAAGACTGAATACAAAAGCACCACAATAGATATACAAGAACAATATGTAAAATCTCCTTTATTACCATCAAACCCTTGAGGTAGGGCAACACCATATATTAATCCTTATGGAAGGCTAAAACTCCTCAAGCAATCCTTGCTTGTACAATCACAATATTCTTCACCATGTTTTATTACATTGCCTACACTTCTTTATATAGCTCTCCCTATCTCCTAGGAACCTTCTAGAGAGCCTTCTCACATTTATTACATCCAACTACCATAGTGGGCCTTTATTAATATAGTGGACCTAGTCCACCTTACATTGA
>WSFP011476576.1:0-16879 GCA_009831015.1 Picea engelmannii
TTGATGCTTCTTTAAGATGCATATTATATTGTACTTGAATATCACCGATTGATTTTGAGATGTAGATCCGTTGTGTATTTCTCACGACTACACTTTATATAGACATTTCTATCATCTGTATCTGCAGTGTACTTGATTCTCACCCATTATTAGCTCATCCTGAGCATGGGTATGCCCACATCATAGAGATTATTATTGTTTTGCAGATAACGACCTCCCAAACTCTGGTCCTGGGCTCACTCGACTTTGTTCCTTACCAATGGTAAAGATATTGTAATGTATTTAAGCCATTAGTTACTATTCTTACCTCATACAATAGAGGGAATCTTTTATAGCCCTAAAATTCCCTACCTATGCATATATGACATTGGCTTTCTACTTGCACAATTTTTTAAATTACTATTGATGATCTCTTTTTAAAAAACCATTTTTTGGAGCATGTATGCGCCCTGCTGCACTACTTCCCACATACATATGCTAACTGAATAATAGATAAATCACATACATACATTTATTTTCATAGTAAACAACCCGCGTTTACCTCCAACAGTTGCAAAAAAAAAAAGTTGCGAGGAATTCGGTGGAGTTTACGGGCTATCAGGGGTTTCCCAACCAATTCACCCATTGTAACCCATCCCAAAACTGAATAAATATCATTTTGTCACATAAAAGGATGTCTTGGGGTAACATTCCAACATCAAACATTAGAACAGATAAAATCTACCAAAATCCTTTCCCCTTCTAGCTCAAGCTTTGCAACCCTTTTTGATATTTGGGCTCAACATTCCCCCTCCATCCCTCTCCCTATACAATCCCTTCCCTACTTCCCAAGGAGATCATTTGATTGTGAGAAGTATTACGGGAATGATGCACTTGGAGCAACATTAAGAGGATCTCATCCCAGGTTCGCGAAGCATCTACCTCCCAAAAGGTTGTATTGGTTTGTATTCTTCACATCTGAATAAAAGAATTATGTTTCTATACCAAATATTGTGTTTTTATGATTAACTGATTAATTCATTTACTTTTATGTCTGAACCCTAACATTGATAAGTAGAGATATAATCTCTTGTAGTTTTGTTATTTAAATTGTTTGCAGGTCAGCTTTGGGAGGAGACCAATAGTCCAAGAAACTACAAAGGAGGAGTAGGTCAACACCAACCGAAAGGACCTAAGGTACACCCTCTTTTCCTTCTCCTATATTTTAAGGTCAGATTGTTTAGGTCAGTTTATAAATAGGATTTCCTTTTAAGGGAGATCAATTCTCTACCTATAATATGACCCAATATAGTAATAGGGGGATTTTCCCCACTAGAAATTGCCATAAGAATGATATCATCAACATAAAGAAGAATATTGATGACTATACCAAGAGAGTAGGGCCGACACAACCTGATTTTTCCAAACAATCTTCTAACTTGTCAATGTATATGACAAAAAGGGTAGGGGACAAGGGACAACCTTGTTTGACTCCAATATTGCAGTTAATCTCTTTTAACCATCCCTCAATGTTTTTAAACTTAGAAATAAAATTCTCATACATCCTTATTGCAGAATCCCTCAACTCGAGAGGCACTTTTATCTCTTCCAACCTATTCCAAATGTTTTTCCTAGGAACCATGTCAAAATATTTTATAAAGTCAAGAAAACAACAAACAATATTTGTTTTAGATTGTAGAACTCCTTTGCAATGATCCTAAAGGTAACTATATGGTCCATAGTTGAATGATATACCCTAAACATGGCCTTGCCTTTATCTCTCTTACGTTGAATTTCTAGCCAAAGGCTAATCTTCTTTTCCAAAATAATTCCATAAATCTTGGCTAAAATTGGGCTAATCATAATGGTCCTATAATTAGAGGGAATGTTTCTATCCCCATTTTTAAAAATAGGAACAATGAGGATTTGCATCCAGGGTTTAGTGAATCCCTTCTTGACTACTAAATTGAAGAGATTCTATATGTGAGGGATAAGGATAGGCTCTCTGATTTTAAAAATTTCATCTTGGTAGATTTCAATGTCCTTAGATTTCCCATTTGCAAGCTTCTTAACCTCGAACTCTATGTCATCTAAAGAAAAAACTGCATCCTTTGTAGGGTCAATATGAATGGTGTTCATGGCATTAGGGAACTCGTAAAAAATTTTAAGGTAGGAATTCCAATCCGTTAAGGGAATCATATTACTTTCTTTAATATTGCGGTTTAGAATTTGGCTCCACAACTTTTCAGGATCCATCTTAGATAGTTTTGAAATTTTCTCTTGCCTTTTACTTATATGCACTAAAAGGAAAATAAATTTTAGCGGAGGTCATGTAATCATTGGGGAATTATCATTGAAACACACCAGGATAGTTAAAAATAATTAAGCACTAGGGATTTCTGCATAGAACGCACCAGTGCATTATTAATAAGAAGACATAGATGCCATATGAAATAATATGCACTGGTGAGTTACATGGAAAAATTCTACAGGGCATTAAACCTGAAAAGCACCAGTGCTTTTCAGTAACAAACAAGCCCCGATGCTTATCAATAACACAATAGCATCAATGCATATAAAAACACTTACACACCGATGCTTCGTATAAGATTAACACACCGATGACCAAATTTTTAATATAATTTTGTGGTATTAAATTAATATTGAAACCAATGCTAATTGATTACATAAAAGCACTGGTGTTAATTTCATATGAAACAAACTGGTGAGTTTTAATATTAAATGCGCCGATGAGATTGATAATTAAAATACACCGAGAAACATTGACCTATGATAGTGAAATTATTGTTATTTTTTAGTTCCATTATTTATCAAAAAAATTACATATATCTTATGTTTTGATTAGTGAATTTGGATATGATGTTTGGATTAATCTGTTATATAATGAGATTTTTCATCTCTTCATTTTAATATTTAGTTATCCGTATATTTAATCAGTGATGTAACATTTAACAACGGCATTGGACAACACAATAGAATAAATTAAAACATATTTTATTATATTAATAAGAGGGTCTTTGTCATACAAAATGGAACACTTATTGGTAATTCCTTGTCTTTCAGTTAAGACACTATGTCCATTACATTAAAATAAATGTCTAGTTTTCATAGACAATTATTTCAAAATAATACAATTGCAACTTGCCTTGATATCCAAATATATTGGTCATCATTCATCACTGGAACCGTTGTTAGTTCGCAAGCTACTTCCATGCCTTGGGTCATTTTGCTGAATGTTTGGTTGATTGTCTCAATTGTTTTGTTCTTCTTGAAGTTCCATATGCAAACATAAAAATAAATTGTAATGAGTCTATCTACATTGGTGAGAATAATGAAAATTGAAATAAATAATATACATGAATGTAAATTGAAAGACGACGTACCTCCAAAGCAATAAGTGACTCATGAATCATACACATATGTTCAGAATCAAATCTGATGCCTTATTTCAACAATTCTTCAGTTGGTTTAGTTCCATACATTGTTTCCTGCAAGTTTTATACCCCATAATCAATCATAGATTTAATATAACGTATTATTTTTGTTTCATTAATTATAAAATGTGGGAAGTAAAACAACATAGATTATACTTACAAATTCAACAATTAACTTTTGATATGACAACATATACTCACAACCCTTAATTAACCCAATGTCAATCAATTTTTCTGATGGTTCTTCTTTGTATGTTAGAACCTATTTGAAGACATTCAATGATGGTTGTTGTAGAGAAACTTAAAATATACGGAAAAAAACCCCTTAAGTTGTTATAAGAAAATGACTATTACTCACAAACTTTGCTATCAACCATTTTCTTCCTTGTCGTTTAGTTTTATGTGCAGAATGAGTTCCATTTTATTTTATTTTATGTAATAGAATATTTGAAAATTAATATTTAATGTATAATTAGTTATTTGTACCTAATAGAAAAATTCAATGATTACATACATTTGAAGCAGCTTGTTGTTGAGATAGATCCTCTTGCGACACAATTATGTCGATTTCTCTAACCATCTCCTTGTACACTTTTTTGGACATTCCTACTAGCATATTTCAGAAATCAGCCCGTTGGTCCTCTGGGATTTTCATAATTTTCCTAAAAAAAATAACATGAGAATAAAGTATTTTTATATTGATATATGAAAACTAAATATCACAAAATTGATATATTAATAAATGAATACTTTGTTATATATATATATATTCCTAAAAGGTGTTTTTAGTAATATTACTTTTGAATGATTTCTTTTTGTTTTTGTATGTTTTTGCTATTGTAAGTCTGACAGGTCTAATTGAACATTGCTTTGGAAATGCTTCTCGTAGTTTAAATATAACCTAGTTCTTGGAATCATTGCATTGATTTATATATTTCAAGTGTAAAGTATGTCTATATGTTCAATCCAACACCACTCTAGATGAGCTAAGAACCAATTCATCATCATTTACATCTTCTATATTAATTAATTTTGTTTTGTTATGATGATAATTTGTCACCTCGTTGTTGGTGAATGTAGAACATTAAACATATGTGAATTAATATATTGTTTGAAACATGTCATCTAATATTCCTAATTATATTATTAATAAAATTTCAAAAAAAAAATCATATTGAATAATATTTTTTCATTCACCTGATTCATCCCTTTGCAAGTTTTCCATCAAGATTTTACGCTCTTCTGCACTTATATCATAAATAATGTTATCGAGATTCCTAATTTTTTGTCCTTGCATGACAAACACTAACCAATACATATTATTTAATCTTACATATAGTTCAACAATATTAATTTTGTATAGAATTTACAGAGAACCTACATTTTTTGTTTTTTTGCATATGTGTCATCATTGTTTTAACCATAACTTTTCTTATTTGAACTCTTATCACTCTTATTTTTATCAATATACAACCAATACCATTCAATACAAAAATTATTAAATATATTTTATAAATAAATCACATAATTTTCAGAGAAAAAAAATCGTTGTATCTTGCACTATTTATATTTAAAGAACAAATGTGTTTACTACATAAAACACACTGATGCGTTCCATACACCAACAGACACTAAAAAAATTATTTTCCTTTTTAAAATATTGTGAATTACAACAGTGTGATATATATAGAAGACATCACAACGATTACAGTAGAAAACAAAAACATAGAAAAAAAATTTAAACATTCATAAAAAAATAGCAAAATTATACACTGATGAGAAGAAAAATTAAAAAACTTATGTGACAACATTTTCTGTTTTGTTTAGATGAGAACATCGGTGATATTTTTTTTATGCACCATATTTTTTGTTTTTTAAAATCTGGCTGAATCGGTGCGTTCTTTATACATAAATGCACCAGTGCATTTTTTTCGAAAAGGCACACCAGAAAAGCATAAAAGTTAAAAAAAAAAAATGTCAAATCATAAACCATTTAAAAAATAAAATAAAAAGGTAGAGGGGCGATTGCGATTGGGATCCGATGCAATATGTGGTCCCTTTGCATCACATACCAAACACTTATATATAGAAAAATAAATCCATTAGATCTAAAATACCTAAAACAAAAATCCCTAATTTTGAATTGATAGAGGGAGTTAAACCCTAGGGTGAAATTTTGAAATCACGAAAGAAAAAAATATTACGGGTTTAAGGTAAGTATGAATTTCTTTATTTAGTTTTTTCTAAATGTAGGGTTTTGAGTGAATCACCATACCCTTCAAATCATGATTTTCTGAATATTTCTATTGTTCCAAAATATTCTTCTACTCCACAATGCTCCTCGATATGTCTCTCTTCCAAATTCGTCTCCTATAAATTTTGGCGAAATAATGAAAATATTGAATACCTTGTTAATATTAAAAAAACTTGATGAAAAGGGTTTAAAGAGAATCACCATACCCTTCAAATTATCATATTCTGAATAATATTTTGGTTCCAAAGTATTCCTCTCCTCCACAATGTTCCTTCGTATGTCTCTCTTGCAAGTCTCCCTTGCAAAATTTTGCAAAATAATGAAATAGTGAATATCTTTTTAGTATTTACAAGACTCTATGAAATTCGATTCCCGCTCTTGTTTTAATTGTTTAAAAAAATTGTGTTTTTTTTTTAACTTTTTCGGCACAACGGTGCGTTTATGTAAGATGCACTGGTGCATCCATATATTATTTGACGCACTGATGACATTGTAACGACCCCTTCGTTACGACTACAAACGAAACAACAATGCAATTTTTTTTTGACAAAAACAGGAGAACAACGACGATTACAGCTAGATGACACAACTGATGATGAGCACCACGCCCATAGAAAAGGCAACAACAATTAAGACTCCACACACAGGAATAAGGGAAACTAGGAAAAACATGCGCAAAATAACATGGAGGATTGACTACCTATCCGACACAACACGACCATGCCTACAAGCTGAGGGAAAACCTCTCCATCCCTACACAATGACCTAGACAAGCAAGATGAGAACCTGAAGGCGCACCAACCTAAGGCCTGAAGGCGTTCAACCCATGCACCAAGCAACTTGCAACACTTGAAAACTCACACAGAAAGCACCGACTCTGGCCAAGTTCCCGTTCTCCGCTACCCTAAGGGCGTGCCATGATCCCCTCATCAGGAATCATGCCAATCAGTGGTGATAGACACGTCAATAACCTTGGTACAACACATCCTATCTGAACCGAGGACTCTAGATAAATCGACGCGCTAGGAGCCGAAACAATGATAGGAAGACTACGCCTACGCCCCCAAGAAATGGGTAGACACGACGCAAGTTAAACTTCGAATTAACTGCGCGAATGACTGGAGGACTCTTGTTTCCTACAAGACAACCTGTGGTGTAAAGATAGACCACTCACACCTTCCAACTCGACCTAAGGCACGAGGTGCATAACTACCAAAAAGTAAAGGATGGTAAGGTTTTAGTTGAGCATCATCTAATTCTTGTTCAAAGGTTGCGCAACTAAAAGGACTAGTACACCCATAAACATGATGTCTAACGCACCCTGAAATTTTTTAGGCAAGAAGTCTAGGGGCAAAGGAGTGGATCTTTATCAGTACTAAACTAGTCCAGCTATCATATGGGTGAACTAAAAAGGCACTTGACCAAATCAACCTTGTCAGCAATAACCACCGTTCGTTAAAAAGGTGAACTATGCTCCTCCCAAAATGATATTGAAGTTAAAAATAACTAGCCGAAATTTAACTAGTTAACTTACTGACAAGGTTGTAAGAATTAATAATTGCAACTTTAATATACAGGTGACAGTTGGTGTCCAAGTAATTTTTGAATAATGCATTGGTCAAAAATGTCATTCATAAAATGCATGAGGTGGAGCTGTCTAATAAAAAGGGTAAGAAGTGTCTGCGTAAATAAATGTAAAAATATCAACGCTGAAAACTAAGATTTTGAATATGAGTAGTATCACTTGTGGATGTATTCTTTTTTTAAAAATAATTTTAATGAAATCTTGGAGAAAATTTCTTAAATAAAAATAATGTAGTTTATTACTGTAAGACCACTGTGTAATTACACAAAGGTTGTCAAGACCATAATGTAATGCGAGCAGGTTAGAAGTTCCCCTGGCCTTCTAATTACAATGCAATAGATTAGAGAGGTGTTATATATATATATATATATATATATATATATATATATATATATATATATATTTTCAATTGAAGCACTGATTGTCAATACAAGAGAAAACAAAATGTGTGCAGTTCGCATGTCCCCAGGTAAACTGAATTAAAATACCACTCAATATATATACGAATAATCCGTTTATGCACTGGATGTCAGTAAACAACTGAATGTGTGTTGAACATGGACAAATGCCAGACACCCAGGCAGCTTGAGCTGTTTTAAAAACATAAATATTCAGAGCAGTAAATGCATTCACTGAGGCGCCTTCAAGTAAAATGCAAGGAAAAAATTTAGGCAAGGGAAACAATAATGATGCCAACGCAATCTTAAGGAATATATCCTCGCCAGGTAAGAAGCAACTGACGGACTTGAAAAGGCATGATCGTTGTACCATACCCACACAAACAGAGTTACGTAATGGCTGTCAGTAATGAATAGCAAATCGCTATACAATACACACCAGAAGGGTTTTTATATTTGTTGTCAATAAATAAATAGCATTCATTGTACAAGCTTATGAGAAGGAAATTATTTTGCTTCCATTATTAAATAAGTGTGAGCATTGTACAGAGACGCACCAAAAAGGAATTACTTGTTGACATTAACATATGAGGTAGAATCGCTCTACCAACCACACTAGATGAAATTACACACTTTCTATCATTGATAATTAAGAAAATCTCTGTACCCAACACCCCGAAGGGAATCACCTTGTTGTCATCATTAGATAAGAAAAATCGCATCTATTTAAGAACAAATGAAGTCAACAATATATGCTTACACAAATAAGGTAACCTCTGTGCAAAAATGCACCAGAATGGGAATTACATTGCTAAAGAAACATTTTTGCCAAGTAATTCATTTTTATAATAAATCAGGTGAAGTTTTAACATGGCATCCTTTGCTGGGTGAGGATCTCTATTGAAATAAAAATAAGCAGGAGAAAGGATCAATTCTATGGCTGAGGGGTTAAAGAATATCGATCTAAGGAATGTGGAAACAAAGAGTAAAATCACAGGGTTAATTCGCCCACGAATTACATTTTAATTGTAGAAAACAATTAATTGCTGGCCAATAGGATTGCAAGCGCAGAGCTAAATTATCCGTTAATATAAAAGCAGAGTTAAATTATTTATCAATGCATAGAACGCATAGTAAATTTATTCATCAATGCATAAAAACAGAGTAAAAAATGTAAAATCCCAGAGAACAGTAAGAGAAACACAAAGATCCATAGGGATAGTCATTGATATGACCGCAGGGATAAACCAACAAAGACACAAGACAACAATCATCCAAGGACAAACGACCAAGGTAGACGGATGACAGGAATTTCCTTCGCTCATCATCCTTGCACAAAAAAGCAGGGCGTTGAGACGACTGTAGACCAGGCTCCTGGACGACTACTCAGGTGAGGACTGGTGAGCTATGGATGAAGGCTAAACAACCATGAGGGTCACAATCAACACATCAAGGTGGTCAATACATGTGGGAAAACGACGACCATGGGAGTCAACGACCATCGATCTAGGCTAAGAAAAGTTTCAGTCATCCATTCCTTAAAAAAAACAAAAAACATCAGTTTACTTCTCCATTAAATAAGCAGATCCAAGCATAAGTCCTAATACATTCTACCATACAAAATGAAGAGAGTGTATCGTTGCCTAATTTCCCGCTCTACATGACATCCCATGCGCTCCGTGCGACTTCCACTTGTCGACCGGCGAGACTTCACCTTTACTTCCCAGCCAATGCTAGGGGTACTCTTCTTCCCCCTTAGCCCCCCGAGCCACAAAGGGGCCACACACACCCTATCCAGAGACTTCAAATATCTCCCATCTCACCTCACAAGGCCGAGCTACCACTCCTCACTGAGCTAGGTATCCCAACTCCCACAAGTTAAATCAGTCAAGTAGATATTTCTGCAGTGTAACGTTACGCAAACAGAAGATGATCCAACCTCCATCACCTCCTTTCATTATATAGAGTTTTGTGGTTCCTTTCCAAAAATTCTCTTTTAGTTAAGTTTTTATAATTAATTTCCTAAAAATTCCTCCCCGTACAAGTGTCACCCATCCCCTTCCTTCCTCATAAATTAACTTCTTTAATTAATTAATTATCTTTATTTCCCTCACCCACCTAGAGTTACTCCTAGAATAACTCCTAGATGTTCCCAAATTCTCTTACAGGTTTTAATAACTTTCCCTTTTATTAAATTGCTAGTTCAATTTAAATTAGAAAGCTCTTAAATGGCAGATGCTTTACTAAGTTTGACCTTCAACTTTTTCCCTTAAGTTCCCCCTTTTCCCTTTTTATGTTTACCTCTTTTCCTAGTTTCCTAAAATTTTAGATTTTCCCTCTTTCCCCTTTTTAATTAGAACTCAAAAAGGTAGGTGTGGAGTTTAACCCTTTTTCCATTTTATAATTTAGTTAGTATATTTTAAATTATCAAAAAGATAAAACAATTAATTCCAACTGACTTTTTATGAATAATTTAAATTTCTTACTCCCTTCGTGTTACAAGATTTTATGAAGATCATAATTATTATTTAAGTTGTTTTTATTTTAATTATTATTATTATTTTTTTATAGGTAGACAAAATTTTACCACTAGTGTAATTTAGACTTAGACCTTAAATTTTGTACTGGGCGACATTTAATTAGGGAAATTGTTTTTTTTTTTTCTAAATACGTAACACATTATTCGTCCTAAGGCAGTCTAGGTTCATTCATTTATCAAAACAACGCAACGTTCCCTTCAGGACGCACTAGGTGCTCCAAGGGTGCCACTCGCCTCTTTCCATTTTTCTTGCGCAACGTGCCCTTCAGGATGCACCACATGCTCCAAGGGTGTCACTCACCTCTTGACTGACTTGGTAGACATCAAACACCCTTGGAGTTAATACTCCGCCGAGTGAACTTGTAGGAGACTAAGGGCCTCTAAGTAATAAGGCCCCCTCCTTATTGTGCTCCCCTTAGAATTATCATGAGCGATTGCCGCAATCTGCCCTCACGATATCATGGGTCCTCTCGAACTAGGTAATTGTTAACCTATAGTTCGATCCATAACGAGAGTGCTAGTAGGATGTGGCAGGGCTTCTGTCCACACCTCTCCCTCAACATCTATGGTAGGTCTGTGTGGCCCCTTTACTCCACATGTGAGTCTGGTCGGCAAGCTATCGTCAGCTTGCATCATCAACAAATCATGTCAGAACATATGCATATCATATCATCTAATCAGATGCACTAATATCATAGTAAAACAATCAAATCCCAATGGTACAGTCCCTGACTCGATCCGGAGTCCAAGGGGTTCCATCGATGCCTCTGCATCCTTGAGGTCCAAAATCTTGCACACTTAGTAAACCGAGTCAATAGCACATGTCTATGTCAATGCAGTAAAACAACATGTCATCAACCCATGATGCCTCATAATCAAAATCCAAAGTTTTAATAACATAATAATCCGGATCACTTGAGAGAAAGTGTCCTCAATGAATAAGTTTGCTCAGTGCACCAGAGCAGGATGTTACAGACATATAATTGTTTTTATTAACACAATCTAGAAACACAATGTGGTTGATTTTTCAATGCATCGATGCATCTGTGGTTTATAAGTGCACCGTTATGCTTTTAAATTTATATGAACCTTTATTTGCACATAAAATAGTATATTCATCTCAAATTATCTTTTAGGATGAATTCACGTGACTTGCAATACTTTAGTATACATTTTACATTTTATGTCACCTTATTCTTAAAAATTATTTTAGATATGTATAGAAAAATTTATTTTTAATTTTGTTGAAATGCAAGGATGAAACCTTATTATATGATCAAATGGCCAATTCGTTTCAAATTCCATCGTGGAGTTCTCCATTTCCATCTCCTATAAGTTTAACTTATTTTATTTATGTTTCGATTATCTAATTGAATTTATTTTTATATATCTCAATCTAAATAAAAATGTATCCAAATTTGCAGGATCTTGATTCATAATCGTGTTCAGATGCAAAAGATATTCCAGTGTTGATTCAAAAATTTTGGAAGGTATTATCAAGAGAAACATACCGCAAGAAGGTGGTAGATGCAAATGGACAACCTCTTTACCCTGCCAATTGTGACATTCCATCTTCCAGCCACAATCCTTGGTGAGCGATGGTAATACTTGTTTGGTATAATGTAATTTTAACAAACAAATTATTGCATTGTGTTTACTAATATCATCGATGTACTAATGTTCAATATTTTTTAAATTAAAATTCTTTTGATGATGAGTGACCTACCTAGCACCCCATAACAATGCCAACCCAAGAGAAGGATGCAATGAGATCACAACTCAAAGAGGAGGCGTACCAAGAATGGTTGAATCAACCACATATTCAATTCCCACTAATTCCAAATTCACCAATTGGGAATGACTACAACAATACTAGTAGGTCTTCAGAATTTGGCAATGGAGACCATAAAAAAAAGGTTGGTATGGATGATTACTTACGATATACAAATGACATGGAGGCAATGTTGTTAGATGCATTCTAGAACAATGAGTTAGGGGATGATGCTCATATCAATGATACCATTTTTGAAATCCTAAAATGTACTTCCACTACCCCTCTCTTTGGACCTAGTGCTTGGTCAAAGTCTACCCAGCTTGGGATGACAATGTTATTGTACAACATGAAATAAATGTTTGGCATGTAAAACACATGTTTCTCGTAAATACTGAGGTAATTGACCAACAATTTCCTTATATTAAATTTGTGAAATCTAGTCACACAATTAACATTAGAAATGGTTTCTTTTATAAACATTAAATGACCTTGTACATTTATATTGTCCACTAACTACATGATATTCAAATATAAGGTTGTTCATAGTGATAATGATTTTCCCAGTATCTATAAAGAGGAAAAGTAGTTGTTGAAAATGTTGGGTGTTGAGTATATATCATATCATGTATGTTTGGATGATTGTATTCTATATAGAGGATAATATGCAGACAAAGAGATTTGTCTGAAATGTGGGAATGAAAAGTACCATAAATCAAATAAAAATGGTAAATTGCATGGTCCTCCTCATAAGATATTGAGGCATATTCCTATAATCCCAAGGATTCAAAAGATATTTTGTTGCATATAATTAGCTATGTTGCAGGGATGGAATGCCTCACACAGAAGTGAGTCGGAAGTTATGTGAATCCCAACAAATTCAATAGCCATGAAGCATATAGAGGATACATGGCCATAAAAACTAAAGGATGAAGTACGAAGTCTATGACTCAACATAGAAATGGATGGCGTGAGTTCGACCAATCTAGTCATACTAACCACCACGATCAAAACACCATACAGGGGAAGTTAAGTTACGTCGGAAAGATACAAGAGATCATTCAAGTGGACTTCTCTTCTTTCCAATGTGTTATTTTTAGGTGCAAGTGGTGGGTCACCTTTGATTGGAATAATGTAAAATAATATCGTGATAGTGGGATGATATGTATCAACTCTAAAAAGATGTGGGATGAAGCTAAGAAGATGTTTTCCCAAAACATTGCAACCAATTGTTTGTTTTTTTTCCTAGATGTGTTCGATAAGGATTGTAGATTTGTATTAAGACACAACTCTAGATAAAAACATATTTTTGAGAACAACACTGTTATCATGCCAAGAGAGGAAGATAATACATGTTTTATTCTTTAATTACTTCTTTTATGTTTTCAAACATATAGTGGATTTAATAATTTGATTACTAAAAAAATAATGTTTTTAGTATTTAATATTTGATATGAAATATTATTAATTTTTTGATTGGATGATATAATTAAATGTTATTTGTAAATGACACAAATATTTTTTTATTGTAAATCTAGATGATATTTGAACTTTTAATATTTTAATTTTAACTTTTACTTTAAAAACAAATATTATTGTATTGTAAATATCAAATATTTTATATCATAATTTTAAAATGTGTTTTTGTTACCCACCAATATTCATATCTAAAATGAGCCTCTTAAGTGAGTTTTTCAAAAAAACATCATTGTCCTTGTTATCCCCAATTTTTAGGGATAACTAAGAGATAATGTCTCGAGGCCCATAGGTCCCAGACAGGGAGTACCAAGAGCAGGATTGACCTGAGTATGGCCTTGGAGGGCCCATCCTTTTCTTCTGTCATCAGACTCGTCTTGTCAACAACAACAACATCCATCACCATCGGCTTGGTCTTGTATCAGAGAAGGGTCTTGCTCCATGAGGTAATTAGTCCAGGTATCATGGTATGTGTCACTTTTGATCATTATAACCTTTAAATGTATGCATCTAATTCCTTTTATTTCTAACGAATGCTTAGATCTTACATTGGCCCGCTTGACCATGCTTGTGGAGATTGACTAGGTGCCCTAGTAAGCCTGTACCCATAGGTTTTGGTTTGCCACTGGGGGATTTCTGAAGAGCCATCGTTCGCTCCCATCATACTACCACTTTTCCATCTTATCTCCCACTCATTTGTCCCATTCCCCTTGTTTGGGCATTATGATGATCTGTTTGCGGGGTTGCACCTTATCTCATGGGAAGAAGGGGCTAAAGGCCCAGAAGGTAAAAGTAACTGGTAAAAGATAAAATCCTAAAAATGAAACCTCGAGATGCTTCACCCAAGGTGTAAATTCTAACCTTGTACAATATCTACTACAAACTGATATTAAGAAAAGAACAAAAAAGATACAATGGAAAATACAAACATTACAGAGAGTTTTTTCACCTGGAAACCCAAACCGGTAAAACCAACATATATTATATTTATACATTGTGTTACATTGTTTACAATACAATATACATATAGGATCCAGTGGCATCCAAAACCCTAACCCAATGACCTGGATTAGTCCAAAACCCTAATTCTTTAACCGGAAATAGAAAACCATCGGCAAAAAACCATGTGCCGAAAAACCACCTAAATATCATGTGGTCCCAAAAATATGTCGTCCCGGTAATATGTCGTCCCAGAAATATGTCATCCCGGTAATATGTCGTCCCGGAAATATGTCGTCCCGGTGCGAAAAAAAATTTCGGGGGCGCTGCACCCCCCGAGGGGGTGCCTAGCGACCTCCCCTCTAACCCCCCTGCGCGCTCAGCGCAGACGCTCAGACACTGCTACTCGTGCAAAGAATATAACACATACCCAACATAGAGATCCCCGAGAAGGAAATAAAAAGCCTCTTAGTAAGAAACAAGAGGGACCCGAAAAAATTAACAAACATGACATAGTCAAGAAGATAGGGGGTCTCATCACAAGCCAACCTATTATGTTCATGGGTACCTGACAGCATGACATTGCCACCATATGGTTACCACGCCAGGGCAGTGACCTTTCGTTGCATGGCTAAGGGAAAGGGGGTCTCATCACAAGACAACATTATCATCGTTGTGAAAGTACTTGTGGGTAACACTGTCATCTCTGGTCACCACGCCAAGACAGTGTCCTCTAGTTAGCCCTTGAATAAAAAAGAAAAATAAGAAGAAAAAGAAGATAAAGGAAAGAATAAAGGCAAGAAAGGGCTTGGAAAAAATTGCATCCATGATGGGTACAACTCGCCTTCTACAAAGGCACCCACAGGTAATGTCATGCACCCCCAACTCTCACTCTACCCGTATGTCTGGACATCCCTTAGCCACATCACCTCACTTACATGGCTTGGATGAAACCCCTTGGAAATGTTCCTTTCCTTATGGATACTAGCCCAATAGGGTGTCTTGTCCTTTTTCTCAACCTTGTATTGTAGGTCTTTGTAATGTCTTTGAGCTATTGGATGATATATCAGGGTTTTTATGCATATGTTTGATAATATTAATGATGAAATGTGATTAACATTGCTATCATCCTTGTGACTAATGAGCCCATGGAGGGCGTAGTTTTTGATGTGCAGGACCATGCCCAACGAATAGGTACCATTTGGACCGGTACACATGGGGAGATGATTAGTTCAGACCTCCATGGGGCTGAAGATCCCATCAGATGGTTGATGAGACCCCATCAGAGGGGCATAGACAAGATAGTGTTTGACCGAGGTTTTTCATCGGAGAAGAAGAGGACATTTCACCAGAGGAACTTTGGCAGAGCCTGGCCTAGGGGGAATGACCCCTTTTCAGTGGAACGTTGGGCTTGGAAGGCTCAGAGCACCCCCATCCTTACCATGGAATCATCCAGTTTCATGGTCATTCTTGGAGGCAGACTAGGAAGCAGTGGCACGTGTGGCATATTGGAGAGGCCCCTGGGGGGTCAACATTTTTCTCCTGGATGCCTCATCTGCCCTAAAAGGGGCTAGCGCCTCCCTTGAAGGGGATTTTACCTTTATTACAAATCAGTTAGGGTTTTAGTTTGACATTTTAATGTAAAAACAATATGATTTTGGTTTAAAGCCTTGTCGACTAATTTTTATGACTTAAAATTAATTAAAGGTCATTGATACAGTATATATTGAGGAGTTTTATCCTCATTTTGACATAACACACAACTCACTCTCCTAGTGAGATCTGATTTCTGCGCCCTACTTGGGTATTTCTTCTTTTTAAGTGAGGCACACTTGTTGAAGAAAGGCTTTTCTTGGCATTTTTGGCATTTCTCTTGAAGGAAGGTTTACAAATAGGGTTTGCAATGCTATTTCATCATGATATGTAAGTGTTTTTTCTGAAAAACTTCTTAATTGAATGGTTGTAGTCTTATATTCTTGCATTTATTATAAATTTTTCTGATTTTAAAACCCTAGGGGACAAACACACAAGTAGGTCATTGCCTCGTGTCCCCTAAAAGAGAAATTCTTAGCCATTGAATAAGGAAGGAAGAGCCTAGCCATTGCTACACTCTTGTTACTTCTTCCCCTGTGCTAGCCATGCCTTTTTTAAAGTCAAGACGGAGGAGACATCCCAGGCCTAGGTTATCTACACCTAGGGTCGTCCTGCTTGTAGGGTTTGGTGATAGGGCCTTGCCTTAGCAACACTCTCCCTCACCTCACTCTCGTGTCTTGATTTATCTTTTATGCTAGCTGTTTTTCCAAGATAGACCTAAGGAAGGAGGAAAGAGCACGAGGCATTTCTTAAGAAAAACCAAAGTGAGCCTCTTTCCCCTAGGGTTTTTTGTTTTGGGGCCCTGCCATTGCACCACTTCAGAACTCTTCCCTCCAGTCCTTAGCCTTTTCCCTTCAACCTTGCATCCTCTCTTGACTTGACTCCATTTA
>WSFP011476577.1:0-16878 GCA_009831015.1 Picea engelmannii
ATATAGAAGATGGTGTGATCGTTTTATCATTGACAGTACCCTCGTCACCCAACCATAGGCTGAAGCCACCCTCCGAGCACCTTAACCTTGACTGAGAATTACTCCAGAAGAAAACCCTAGGCTAGATAGCCAAACAAGGTGTAGCGCATCTTCCTCCAAGGATAGTGAACCAACAATAGCTGATCAGATAGTCCAAACCCTAGCCAAGAGATAGTCCAAGCCAACACCCAAACTGCTAGCTGCAGCAGCTGCACCTACAACTCTCCTCCACACATGCGCACCAATCTGGGAACTGCAGTGCGCACCAAACTGGGAACTGCAATTCTGAGATGCTATCAAATGAGAACTGGTGCCCTGTATTTATACTGGTTCTGCCAGATTTATTGGGGCCAACTTCTCCTTCTGGATATGTGTTTGTTCAATATATTATTATTATTTATGGCCGACTTCTTCTCTTGGAGGCTAATAACCTAATGTAAATTATCTTCTTGAGCCGACAAGACTTCTAGGGTATTTAGCCAACTCATTAGGGTTTTCTGTTGCTTTTTGGAGTCTTCTATTCTCGTCAGGTTCACATGTGGAGGTAAATACCTCCCGCAACTACCATAATATTAACACTCCCTCCTAGCTAGGTAGGTATTACAGGTAATCGTCTTGAGCACAAAAATATACCATTTACCCGGTAGCATCAATATAGTCGTCTAGACTATCTCATGACTAGATCATGAGCATCACCATCACCATCAGCTGCATCATCTCTCGAAACCATACTTCATCTGAGTAATTAGACATGATGCTAGATAAGTCACTCACACCATAGAGTGATACAAGAGCCACTCTTATAATCTAGAGGAGTAAATGGTCTGAACCAATTTCCATCTGGAAAATATATGTTCATCATTCGTCTGGATGGTGATTATTTTTTAATAAATTGATGATAGTCTTCAAGGCAGTTAGAACAAAAATAGAACATAATTGTGTCTATCCATAGTAGTACATAACTATAATCCAGTGGTTCACTACCACACCAAGTAACACACAAGTACTTGATCAACAACGTATGGTTGCGAACAGTGGAACATATCCACCACAGTAGTCCTCATCTACTGTCATAGAGTCTCCATAACAAACATCTGATAGAAACCTGCATAGAAACAATGTTATGATATAAACTGATTTGTTTGGGCCAATATTTCACTCACATCTATGAGCTCTGAAAGAATATTTGCCTCACGAACAGTGGAACATATCCACCACAGTAGTATATCTCTACTGTCTAGAGACATGTAGTCTCCATAAAAATCATTTGATGCCATCCTGCACAGAAAATATTGTTAAAAATAAACTGAATCATCTGGGCCAATATTTCACTCAGGTTTGTGAGTTTTGAAACAATATCTTCCCTCATCAGAAATGGGCTATCTGCCCTATTCTTCTCAAACAAGGAAGAAGGATTGTTTATGATTTCTGAGAATGGACCATTCCTCACCCTGGGCCATTCTTCCTACACTAATCAAAGTGCACCCTGGACATAATGTATAAACCCTAAGGAATGTCTGAGTCTGGACCATTCCTCACCCTAGGCCATTCCTCCTACACTAATCAAAGTGTGCCCTGGAGAGAATGTATAACCCTAAGGAATGTCTGTCCCTGATTGTTGAGCCTGGACCATTCCCCACCCTGGGCCATTCCTCCTATACTAATCAAAGTGCACCCTGGAGAGAATGTATAAACCCTAAGGAATGTCTGTCCTGGACGATTCTCCACCTTGGGCCATTCCTCCTACACTAATCAAAGTGTGCCCTGGAGAGAATGCATAAACCCTAAGGAATGACTGTCCGGACCATTTCCTCCGTCAACCACAAGAGGAAAATATTGTCCTACATCAAACTCCAAAATAGACCATTCCTCATGTTAATCACAATGAGAAATCGCTGTCCGGTGAGGCGGGCCAATCTTCTTTAGTAACCTTCAAGAAGAGAGACTGCCCTAGACCACTCTCCATGTTAACCACAATGGGAAGTTGCTGTCTATGATACATCAACAATCATACTACTTTCCATGTTAACCACAATGGGAAGTGATTGTCCGTCAGAAGTCTCAATCCACTTTCTGAACAGGAAAGCATTTGTCCAAGATGGACTATTTTTCAATCTTTAAAGATGAATGTCTTCAATAATGTTTTCAGTGCTCCCTCCTAACTTGGAGAGTCATTTCTTGCTTTTTCAATAAGAGGGAATTTGTTTCCACGAGCTCTAGATTGAGTACGCAAACTCTTTCATCTTGGATAGAGGCTTTACCAAAATGTCTGTTTATCTGCTCATCTGTGGAGATATGTATTGGAGAGATCATTTTATCCTTTCTGGACTTCATCATGGATAATGTAATGCTTGATTTCGATTGTACTTTAATTTGGAACATTGTGAAGGCTTCAGGTAGATCTGAACAATAGAGTATATCATAGTTGGAAAGCTGGAACATATCTATGTGGCACTTCTTCTATCATCATGAGATCTGATCTACTGAGTAGTCATCTTGATGTTTATAGGAAATCTTCACCACGCTTCTGTTGTGCACTGGAGGTTCTTCCCCAGGTTATCTTCTTCTTATCTTCATACATGAGTCTCTTTCTGGTATGCCTCAAAGTCTTGAGATTTCTCTTCATACGCTCTTTATTCAATTACTCTGGAGAACATTCTTTGCATTCATCTGATGTAGAAGTCCAACTTATGGATGTTGCGGATCATATAATGACTTATGTAGAGCTAAGTCTGGTTTACTGGAGCAAGTAATCATCATAGTATTCTCCCTCCATCTGGGAGAACATCTGGTTCTAGATCTCACAATGCTTTTATTGATAAGTCTTCCATACACTATTCTTCATCACGACTTTCAGTTCTTCTGCTTGATTGCTTTTAGTGAGTTGATATCAGGCTAGTAATCTTGTGATTCTTGATACAATGACTGGTTGTTCTGGTTCCTCTTTCTTTCTTGGAATCCTCATGTTCTTCTTCATGTTTTTCTTTAGCTCTTGGGTCCATGGAGTTTCTTATAGATTCCATGCCCCAGAGATTCCATTTCTTCTTTTCATCATAAGATCACGGATCTGGATGGACAACCAGGAATACTTTAAGGCTTCTCTTCGAAGAAGTCTTCTTCTGCGGTTGAACTGAACACGTACTGTCTTTCATGGTTGCTACCATGGATATATATATATTTCATCATCTTCAATGGATCATAGTATTAGATCCCTCCTAACCCTTGCTTCATGTAAGAGTGCATATAATCTGCACCCTCTGTCTAACGGAGTCCACACTTTCATCTGCATCCTTATTTTCTTCTGCAATATATAATTGGCTCTCTTGTCTAATAGAGTCCACGCTTCCATCTTGTTGTTTTATACAAAATGTCATGAGTCTTTTTCCAATTTCTTCTCGATAGCGGACTTCTTTCTGTCTTTGCTTCTTCTAAGTTTCTTCATGATTGATTTGGCTTATCTTGCAATAGCTTCTTCATGATTTGTATTTCATCCTTTCATGTGTATTATCTAATGATATCCATTTTCATCTTGTTTGTTCTTTCATAGGTATAGTTCTTATTGGAACACATTATCTTCCAAGAGATAGATATACAAGATATGTACAGAGATGATGCAAACAAAATATTTACAAGAAATAAGAAGAGTGTTGTTACCTTTTAGAAGAAGAAGTCTCTTCCATCCTTCTTAGTCTTCTTTGTAGGTTCCTTTTCTTCGGCAATCAATGCTTCGTGTTTCTCCTTCCTTTTATTTAGCTCGGGACACTGATTCTTGTAGTGATCGTACTTTTGACAGTTGAAGCATTGTACTTTTGAAATGTCTTTCTCTTGATTTGTCTTCCTCCTTGAACCAAACTTCCTTTTGTTCCTGAAGTTCTTGAATCTTGCTGTGAAGGCTTGATCATCGTACTTCTTTTGGGGTTTCTCTTTTTCATTGATCCTTGATTCTTCTTGAGCACAACAAGTCCAAAGTTCTTCAAATGTCGGGTATTCCTTTCTTGTGTTCATGCTTGCGGTAAATGCATCCCATGTCTTGGGAAGACCATTGAGTACTATGTTCACCAATTCCTTCTTTGAAGTGATCTCTTCAATAGCTCGTAGTTGATCTCTTAACTGGGATATTCTTACAAAGTATGATGTTATGCTATTGTCATCATTCATCTTCATGTTACAGAGCTCAATCTTCAGACTCATAACTCTTCCAATGTTTCCAACTAAGAAGAGATTTGTTAGGGCATTGTACATCTTCTTTGATGAGTCACGATGGGAGATGTAGGGTATCAAGTGGTATTTTATAGAATCCACTATGATACTCATGGCATTGATGTCAACATCTTTGAACTTCTCCATAGCTGCAACGTTCTGCGGTTCCTTCTCTTTTCCTTCTTCAAACTCTGGCTTCACGATCTTTCCTTTCACAATATCCAACACTTTATTCTTAGCAAGGATGAGGTCAATCCTTGTCTTCCATTGTATAAAGTTAGAGGCTCCATATAACTTGTTCTCGGACTTCATCGAGTTCGTCATGGCTGCTTGACTTGGTCAAACCCTAGATTTGACCAGAAATCCAAACTTCACGTCTTGGCCTTCTGAGAGTGCCAGGAGATGCGCTAGGCTAGGGCGCACTGATCTGTCCAAAGATTAGGTCAATTCATTCACTTAAGGTGCTTCAACAAGAGGTTTAGGGTTTCTGCAACTACTCCTGCTAGTAACCCTAGCGACAGTGTCTTGGGAGCTTCTTCTGCTAGTAACCCTAGCGACAGTTCCTCAACGAGCTCAATATCCTAGCGGCTATGTTTCCTTCCAGCGTTTAGACTGAATGAAGGAGGTGTGGGCCCATAACCTATTAGAATATAGAAGATGGTGTGCTCGTTTTACCATTGACGATACCCTCGTCATCCAACCATGGGCCAAAGCCACCCTCCGAGCACCTTAACCTTGACTAAGAATTACTCTGGAAGCAAACCCTAGGCTAGATAGCCAAACAAGGTGTAGCGCATCTTCCTCCAAGAATAGTGCACCAACAATAGCTGATCAGATAGTCCAAACCCTAGCCAAGAGATAGTCCAAGCCAACACCCAAACTGCTAGCTGCAGCAGCTGCACCTGCAGCTCTACTCCACACGTGCACACCAATCTGGGAGCTGTAGTGCGCACCAAACTGGGAACTGCAATTCTGAGATGCTATCAAATGAGAAATGGGGCCCTGTATTTATAATGGTTCTGCCATATTTGCTAGGGCCAACTTCTCCTTTTGGATATGTGTCTGTTCAGTATATTATTATTATTTCTGGTCGACTTCTTCTCTTGGAGGCTAATAACCTAATGTAAATTATCTTCTTGAGTCGACAAGACTTCTAGGGTATTTAGCCAACTCATTAGGGTTTTCTCTTGCTTTCCGGAGTCTTCTATTTTCGTCAGGTTCACATGTGGAGGTAAATACCTCCTACAACTACCATAATATTAACACTAGGTACCCTATGTTACCCCCTAGGTACACTACATTCTACCCCCCTTAGAAAAGATTTGTTTGCAACAATAATTGTGAGGAAATACAACCATATACTAGGGTCTCATGGACAAGTGTTGACCATAATGTTGATTAAATCCAAAGAACCAAAGTTCCATGTACAATTACTAGTTACCATATTGAAGTAGTCCCATAAGCTCTACTTTAAAATTGGGTCCCATGTCCAAGTGCTCATGTTGACTCCCCTCTGAATATCCCTAAATTCAATAATCAACTAAAAATGGTGGTCCAAATGCTTACCCAGTTCATGTGTAAATCCATTCATATCCAAAAAACAATACACATAACACAACAGTATTGGAGAATATGCACGCTGAAAACCAATAGTCATAACCAAATCTTGACCTCTCTCCATGAGGTTCTCTTCATAAGGTGGAGTAGATTCATTAAATAGAAGACAAAAATACTTGTCATCCCAAAAATGACAACTGTCCATATACCAATCGTCACACTCATCCTATAAATTATACCGAGCATGTATTTATTGGTTATACTCTTCATTGATAGAAAACCATATGTTCATAGAGTAATCCTGGAAGGTTTCTTTCATCAACATTAACATATTGTCATTCTTTAGATCCATTAGGGTTTGAGAACAAAAGTTTTCAATGACTATAACATAGAAAATATTGATGGGAAGCAAAACATATAATATATCAAATAAAACCTCTACAAATATGTTATCCGATGGACCTGGTGTGATGGAAATATGAGAAACCTATCAAAACATATCCTCTGTGCAGTCTACACGACCGTCACAAAAAACCTAAAATAACTTGTTTTAAATCAATGATATCTCGACCTCCTAAACTTTGATTGAGATGATTTTTTTTTGAAATCATTTTTTTTTCAAGAGGAACTCAGATATACAATTGGTTTTGGAAAAGTTTGCACCAAATGCTACAAAAATTGATTGAAGTGTCATGGCCCTCTCTTTTTTTGTTCCTTTGAAAACCTACAAAATGAAAAAAAAAAACCTTTTTTGGCCCAAGAAATATATTTGATACCACTTGTTAAGTGCCTCAAATATGAATATAAAATATCATAAAATATATCCAAGAATAAGATAAGAATGATCAACACCTTATTAATATCAAACTCTTAAGGTAGGGAAATACGTTTTATGGAAGGAATCCACTCCTGTTCACTTTCTTCTTTGAGGGGGAAACATCCTAATGAGATAATATCCAATTACAATAAACTTCCACCATGTTCCATTACATTTATTATACTTATTTATATAATACTATCTACCTTCTAAGAACATTTCAGAGAAGGAACTTTCTAGTAAGCCTTCTTACAATAGTAGTGTTCACACAACTACATATGTCTTATTTAATAATGATGGCCTTCATTACATAGAAATACATAACCATTTGTTTATTCTTATTCTCCTTGGGTACCTCCCTAGGTACCCCATGTTACCCCCCTAGGTACATTACACTCCTAGCCAGTGAACGATTAGTGATAGTTGAACAAGGTGCAACTTTGAATAAGAACTACATGGAATTGGTAAGATTAGAGTAGTTAATCAAAGCTCATATGGATCCCTTGAGGTGTATACCTAATGGATAACATTGAAGAGATATGGGAACTATGAAATGTAATAAATCCTAGGGAAAATTTATGTATCGAAAATGACACAGTCTCTCTCTCTCTCTCTCTCTCTCTAGTGGCAAGCTCTCTTAATGATATTGGTGAGTGGATTGATCAACATGGATGATAATTAAGGATGATTGGTAAGGGTCATAGTGATGGCCTATACAATTTTAAAGTGTCAAGATAAGAATTTATGAACTAGATCACTCATAATTGGTGATGGATGACAAGTGATAGACTGGGAAAAGTTTTAGAGATTTAAATATTTAAGGATAACAATTGTCTACCTCTTGGAAAAGGAAATGGACTATGTGATAGGTTGAGACTTAGAGACTAATGAGCAGACACCTAGAATGAAGAGTATACAACTTGTATTCTAATGACTGGTTATGTATTGGACTAAACGAGCTAATTCTTCTAAGGGTGAACAATGACAATTATCTGATGATGGATAAATCATTAGGGCTTAACCATTCCTTCATGTACATGGATTAAACACGACACAAAATTAAATAATGATGATCTAGTCTTTATATTCTATCGGGTATATAGGTCCTTGAATGAATAATATATAGATGTAAAGTGATGTAATAACCTTGGGTAACAATCAAAAGATATACAAAACTGAGAATTTATCAACAAATTAAGACATGCTAGTAAGGCCAATAATAAATTAGTGATGAAATTCATTGAATTTGACCATGTGGGAAATAATGCATGCTTAGAGATTGTGGATATAGATGATGGGGGATTATTGAAAGTTTAACAATGTATTCAGATAAGGAAAATATATGAAAACTTCAACATACTAGTAGGGTGACTATACATGCCCCCAAAATTGCTGAAGTTCTTGTTGTAAGAAGAATAATTGATAATTAGAAAGCATCGATATATATATGATCAAGTGGTACTCATAGTATTGATGATCCTTTGTATAGTTAGCATGGGTTGACAAACCTAACCAAGTAGATCCATGCACTAGATGGATGTTTTGATGATAATTCTTGCATTATATGTGATAGTATATTCCTTGTATATATAATCATGCAAACTTTTCATGTGTTATGTTTCGAGATAATTATTATGTTCATGAAGTTATGATATATTAAAAACCCTATGATATTTACATAATGATGTTATGTGGCTCCATTTCTTATGTTGATGCAATGTTATGTATTTGATAAATATATGTTGAGGTTCTGCTTTTATCATAGTATTTCATAATGTGATGGCATGTGGTAATTTCATGTAGTTTTTATGATGACACGTGTGAGATTGTGGTGATGACAATGATGTTGTATTCTCATGATGTCATGCAAGATGGATTATTTTCTATAAGATGATGTTGTTACAATTATAACTAATTCATTGGTTGCATGTTGCGAGTTGATGATTGAAAGGAAATCCACTAGTGGTTCGTGAGGGCCAATTCATTTGATGATCTTGTGGGAGCGCATGCCTATGAAGGAGAATATCTTAAAGTAACTCCTTATGCATTAGGGAAAAAATAAATCAACCAACCTATGCTAATGGTTCTTTTTCATTTTATAATTCTCGATGGGAAATGGGACCATCTTGAGAAGGCCATAGTGCCTAATATTGAAGTTGTGATGCCAAAGTCCAAGAGAATGGCTAGAGTAGTACTCGCTGATGGTGTTGTGGGATTGGACTTCGATGCCTGGGGCTTGGTACCTGGTAGGATTTGTGGAGGAAGTTTAGGTCAGTGATTTGAGATGCCTCGGGTACGTGAGTACCATACTAGATGCCTACTTGGGTAGATGAGGTCTCGAGCCTTAGGACTCCGGTTAGACCAATATGATTTAAGCCTGGTATTGAAAGTTGGGAAGAAGAGCTATATAGTACTCATGCTTCCCTAGTGTTGTGATTTGGGATTTCAATGCTTGTTGTGGTTACTTGGGTGGCATTTATACTAGTTACAACATAGGGTGTTGTGGAATATATGAGGAGAAAAATAAAATTATAAGTAACATAATTAAAGTTAACTTTAGAACAAAGTTTCTTGAAGGGGGAGATTATGTAATGCCTTGTACTTTCAATTTAAGTAATAAATAATAAAAAACTAGTCTTAAAATAATAAATAGATAATAATAAATTAAATTAATAATAATAATAATGATAGCATAATTATAAAACAACTAAGAAAGTATAAAAGAAGAGAAAGATAAAAATAAGAGAAATTACTAAAAATGAATCAAAGAAAAGCTAAATTAAGAAAATGATAAAAACTACATGATTAATTACTTAATGACAAGTGTAACTCATGCATGTAACTTCTTGCGTGGATGGGAAAGAATAGATCTATATAATGAAGGTGGAGAAGAAAGTTTTACATCTTATAGTTGGTAAATTTGATGGAAAAGCTTGGAAGTTGGCATAGGTAGTTAATTGAGAGCTTAATGGGATCTCAATCATGATGACTAAAAGGTTGTTAGAGAGGAGATTTCCCCCCCACACTCGATTGTACCATGTTGGCCTCAAATATTGGATCGCAATGGTTTTTGCATTCATAGCATTGTAACTAAGTTAATTTATGCAACTCTCAAGTAAGATTCTCACTTCTCATGTGAATTATGCAATTAATACTTACTCTATCTTTATTTTTATCAGTTAATTGTTGCAAAATGTTATGTTTATTTATGCATTTATATTTAATTTGATCCATTATAGTATCAATCATCACCTCTATAACTTTCACTCAATAAACAAGTCTTCTTGAGAAGATCACCCATCCTGAGACTCTTATGGCTTAAGCACGCTTAACCATGGAGTTTTTCTTCATAGTCATGCCCACTTAGCTTGCTACCCCATTTGTAAAACCTTAACAAGTATCTTGTCTTATGAACTATTCTATGAGATCTCCATACTCTTTATTTAAGAATGAGTGGGGATTTTGCAATCCATGAACGAGCATAGCATGGTAAGCACTTCATTAAATGTGTTTTCCATGTTGAATAAAAAAATAAAAGTTGGAGTTTCTTTCATAAAAACATTGAAGGAATATGATTGAAGTTGTTGAAAATACTATGGACTTAATGGACAAGGTCTTGGAAAGAATATACAAGGATGAAAACCCCATTGAGGATGAATCTAAGCCAAGGTATCAAGTTCTTGTGCACTAACTTCTCCCAATAGAAACAATTAACTAAAGTCAAAAGTTGCTAATAATAAGAAAATGTCAAAAATATAGGTGTAAACTTAGTGAGAACTCTACATGAAGTAAACATCCATTCCATAATAGAAAAAATATCCTAGAATAAGACTAGAATCCAAGAATGGAACTAAAGTCCCAACTAAGTGATATTTTTCTAATTATGAAAAGTCACTAAATAAGTGAAGTGAGTTAACTCCAAGTATTAGATGGGTAATGTGCACTTCCATAGGAGGCTAATATTATTACTAAAGTGCGCTCTATAGCCATGAAATATGAAATATCTCCTAAAATAAAGGAAATAAGAATTCTCCTAAAAAATAAGAATTTTCCTAATGGAGGCTAAAAAATAGGAATTGGCCTAATGGTAGCGAAAAAATATGAATTTTCCTAATGATGGTTTATGAGCCCATGGTTTTGGAAACCCATGGTATTACATATAGGAATCCATTGGCTAAAAATAGACCCTCTATAAATAGATATGCTATAAATAACAATCCTCCTAAATAATAGAAAAAAAAATGAAAAAATGAGTATGTCACTAAGTGTATAGTTGGACACACCGACCACACAGAAAGGGGGGGGGGTTGAATTAGTGTGTGGATCTTTTTACAAATCTTTCATCCTTTAGTTAGAAACCACTTCAAACATTTTTCTTCATTGATTATTAGCTACATGCATATATCAACAACATTCATTAATAGTAGAGAACTATGAATCATCACCATAATGAACACAAATGGAACCAGATATACGTGTAAGATTTTGTATTATGTTGTTACATGAAGACTACAATATCCGGGGTTTATCAACACCAACTGAAAAGAACGCCAACTCCAAGACAATACTAACTCTCAAATACTGTTGGGTACGTGTAATATTCTTTGTAGGACTAGCTCTAGTGTCTGCTACGTTTCATCGGGCGTAGAGGGGGGCGATAAACCCCCTACGTGGGGGTTCGAGGGAAGTTCCTCTGAGATTTTTATTTATTTTTTCATCGAGAAACTTGTCACATTTTTTCCTTGTTTTTCGTGTCACCTCAATTTTCGTGTCCATTGTTGGGCATTTTTTTGGCACATGGTTTTTTCCGATGGTTTTCTATTTCCGGTTAAGGAATTAGGGTTGTTGAATAATCCAGGTCATTAGGTTAGGGTTTTGGATGTCGTTGGATCCTATATGTATATTGTATTGTAAACAAAGTATCACTATGAATGAAAATAGAATATGTTGGTTTTCCATGGGAAAAATCTCTGTGTAATGCGTGTATTTCCATTGTATCTTTTTTGTTCTTTTATTGAAAATCTATTTGCAGTAAAATATTGTACAAGGTTAAAATCTACTTTTGGTATCAAAGCATTGTTGGCTTCAGAGGGACACCTTTGTGGTCAAGGGTTTGGCTCGGGACTTTGATAAGCCTTGTGACAGTGGGAGATCTGTGGTATTGATTTTTCAGGAGAAAAGAAATGGTGAACAGTTCAAAAATTGAGATTGAGATGTTTAATGGGAATTTTTTTGAGACGTGGAAGCTCAATATGGAAGATATGTTGGTGAAAAGAGTTTAGTGGATCATGGTGGATCCATGTAATGCACCTATAGGAACTTCAATAGATGTCTAGAAAAAGTTGGATCAAAAGGCGAAGAGCACTATTCGTCTGTGTCTCTCATATTTAGTATTACTGAATGGGCCAGAGGAAGATACAACCAAATATTTATGGGATAAGTTGGAGAATTTGTATCAGTCTAAGTCCCTAGTAAATAAACGTTTCCTGAGAAAGAAGTTGTATAACCTGAGGATGAGATATGGAGACTCAATGGCAAAGCATTTGAACGCCTTCAATACCGTGGTAAGTCAGTTAGTATCTATTGATATTAAAATTTAAGATGAAGATAAGTTTATCATTTTAGTGTGCTCTTTACCAGACTCGTGGGCTAGTCTGGTTGTGGCCATAGGTAGTAATACAACTACCTTGAAGTTTGATGAAGTGGTCTCATCCTTGTTGTTGGAGGAGATGAGATGGACGACCATATAAGGACATAACACATATCCATTATTTGCAAGAGGATGCTCCCAGAAAAGAAATAGATCTAAGTCTTCAAGTGGGAGATCTAAGTATAAATGTGGATCTAAATATCTCGAAAATTTTGTAAAGGTATGTTGGAGATGTGAAAAAGAAGGGCACTACAAGAAGCAGTGTAGATCCAAAATTGAGAAAAAGAAGGGATCTGAAGAAGCTCCTTCTACAGAAGAAAATAACTCTAAGGAAGAAGGATGGGATGTGTACTTGGGTTGTTTAAGAACAAATGTATATCATGAGGCATGGTTGGTTGAATCAGGTGCATACTTTCATATGACTCCCCACAGAGAGTGGTTCTGTGAATATGAAATGTATGATGGAGGTAATGTTTTCCTAGGTGATATATCGAAAACTAGAATCATAGGGCGAGGAAAAGTCAATTTGAGGCTTATAGATGGAAGGATTAGAATACTACTTGGTGTTATGCACATCCCAGGTTTGGACAAAAAATTGATTTTTGTAAGAAAAATAGACGATGCAAGGGTAAAAACAATATTTGAAAAGGAAACCTGTAGGATGGTTCAAGGAAAAATGGTGTTTTTGAGGGGAGTTCGCTTTGGGACTCTGTATAAGATGCAAGGAAGCACTATTAGTGATGGGTGTAATAGTTCCATTTTTCAAGATATTGGAGTTGAAGAATAAAGAAATCCTACAGTCTCTAGAGAAAAGGTTATGTTGTGGAATCAAAGACTAGGGCATATCAGAGAGAAGGGTCTTCGACTACTACAAGGTAAAGGTATGTTTGAAGGTGTGTCTAACTTCTCTCTGTCTTTTGATTTATGTGAACATTGAGTATATGGGAAGCAAAATCGGGTAAAATTCCCCTCTGGTGCAACGAGAGCATAATGAATTTTACTGCTAGTTCATAGTGACGTGTTTGGAACTGTGTCGGTTTCATCATTGGGAAAATCTATGTACTATGTACCATTTATAGATGAATTCTCGAGGAATACTTGGATACATTTCCTCATGAATAAATCTAAAGTCTTTGACAAGTTTAAAGAATTTAAGGATCTTGTTCAGAATCAAACAAAGAAAATAATTAAGGTGTTGAGGACAGATAATGGTAGAGAGTTCTGTAGGAATGAATTTGAAGAATTCGATAAGAAGTGAAGTATAGCAAGGAAAAAGGCTACTCCATATACACCCTAGTATAATGGAGTTGTATAAAGTATGAACATGACGTTGATGGAAAAATCAAGGTGCATGCTCGGTGGTGCCGGGTTAGGGAAATAATTCTGGGCAGAGGCAGTGATTACTGCATGTTACCTGGTCAACAAATCACCCTCATCAGTGTTGGATGACAATACTCCAAAATAGGTATGGACTGGTAAGAAACCTTCTCTCACACATCTCAAGGTATTTTGATGTGATTCCTATGTTCATGTTCCAAAGGAAAATAGGTGTAAGCTAGATAAGAAGTCTGAAAAGTGTATCTTTATTGGGTATAAAGATGGCCTCAAAGGTTATAATATTTGGAACCCAAAAACTAAGAAGGTTGTGTATAACTGAGATGTGGTATTTAGAGAAATGAAGGATAAACAAGAGTTCCTACCAAGTAAGTAAGAACCAAAGAAAATAGAGTTTGATTTAAAGGATGATGAATCAGACTCTACAAAAGAACAAGAATAAAAAAAATAATATCATTATACTCCAATATTGAGGAGATCGATTCAAGAAAGAAGGCTACCAGAAAGGTATACTCCATCTTATTTCCATTCAAATTTTTCTTTTTGTATTATTGATGATGATCCTATAAATGCCAAGGAGGCAGTGGATTAAGAGGATGGAAAGCTCTGGAAAATGGCCATGGATGAAGAAATGAAAGCCTTGGATAAGATTGAGGCTTGGGATCTAGTGGAGTTGCTGAATGGAAGAAATACTATTGGAAACAAATGGGTATTTAAAAAGAAGTTGAATGCATAAGGCAAAGTGGAGAAACACAAAGTTCGGTTAGTAGCAAAGTTATTCCTAGGTTGAGGGAATTGATTTTGGTGAGATTTTTTCTCATGTTGGCAAGTTAAATTCTATAAGATTTTTGTTATATATTGCTGCTGCATTTGATTTTGAAGTAGAACAGATGGATGTGAAGACAACATTACTACATGGGCATATGGAATAAGAAATATATATGAAGAAGCCAAAAGCCTTTGCTGTGAAGGGAAATAAGGAGTTGGTATGCAAGATGAAAAATTCCCTATATGGTTTAAAATAATCACCAAGGATGTGGTATAAAAAATTTGATACTTATATGCCGGGACTTGGATTCAAAAGAAGAAAAGAGGATCACTGTGTGTATTTTAAATTAATTGGTGATCATTTGATTTATTTGGTTTTGTATGTGGATGACATGTTACTGATAGGAAACAACAAGGAGATTTTCCACGATGTGAAAAATCACTTGTCCTCTAAATTTGACATGAAGGATCTCGGTTCTTCAAATTTCATTTTGGGCATGGAAATTAAAAGAGATTGGAAAAAGAGGAAACTCTGGTTAAATCAGAGAAAATATTTCGAGACAATATTGCAGAGGTTTAATATGCAGGAATGTAAACCGGTCAAGGTCCCTATTCATGTTGGTGTAAAGTTATCTGTGGATCAGTGTCCCAAGACATAGGAAGAGGAGGAGGACATGTCCCGTGTTCCATATGCAAGTGAAGTTGACAGTTTGATATATGCAATGGTCTGTACTAGACCGAACATTGCACATGCAGTGGGATTTTTGATAAGGTATATGTCAAAACCAGGGAAGGAGCATTGGACAACAGTTAAAAGGGTTTTCAGGTATTTGCGTGGCACCTCTAGTTATTTCTTGTGCTACCAAGGAAGACCAGGATTGGACAGAGTGTTGGACATACATGTATTTTTGGATGAAGAGTGGGCTAGAGATCTGAATCATAAGATATCTACAAGTGGGTATGTGTTTAACCTGTTTGGAGGAGAAATCAGTTGGATGAGCAAAAGACAGGCTGTAGTGGCACTTTCAACTACATAAACTGAATACATGGCATCCACTCATGCAAGTAAGGAATCAATACGGTTACAAAGATTGTGTTCAGGTATTGGGTTGGTACAACAAGTTGTAAGGATAGATTTTGACAGTCAAAGTGAAATTTTTTTGGCGAAGAACCCAACTTATCATTCAAAGACAAAGCATATTGATATTCAATATCACTTTGTTAGAGACATGGTTGAAGAAAAGAAAATGTTGTTGATGAAGGTGGACACTTTGAAGAATGTTGCAGATTCATTAACAAAATCTATGAGCATTGAGAAGTTCTCTTGGTGCATAGGATCCATGGACATTGCTACCTTGGATTGTTGACTATGTAACCCTGTAACCCCCTGTATGCAAAGAAAACAAAAAGTGGGAGAATGTTGGGTATGTGTCATATTCTTTGCACGACTAGCTCCAATGTCTACTACATTGTGTTGGGTGCGCAAGGGGGTTTGAGGGTTCGGGGGAAGCGCCCAAGAGAATGTTTTTCCTAGGGAAACGTGTTGCATTTTTGCCTTGTTTTTCATGTTGGCTCGATTTTCATGTCCATTGTTGGGCGGTTTTCGGAACATGGTTTTCGCCAATGGTTTTCTATTTCTAGTTAAAGAATTAGGTTTGTTTACTAATCCAGGTCATTGGGTTAGGGTTTTGGATTCCATTGGCACCTATATGTATATTGTATTGTAAACAATGTATCACTATGAATGAATATAGAATATGTTGGTTTTCCCGGTTTGGGTTTCTAGGGGAAAACTCTCTGTGTAATGTGTGCATTTTCCATTGTATATTTTCTGTTCTTTTATTGAAAATCTATTTGTAATAAAATATTGTACAAGGTTAAAATTTACAAATACAAGACCCAACTTGCAGATCTCAACACCAACTGAGATGTGAGGATTCCAACCCTCAAGTACAAGACCCATCTTGTAGACATAAAATAATATGTCCAACTGTACCAATAATGTTCAAATATTTTCTACAGATACACTACTTATATATACTGAAAAATGCATATGTATGAAAGATGTTTTTTTTCAACCCGTGGATGTACGCGCATGTCCTCCTTTAGCATACGTACAATTTAATAAAACAAGAGTTTCCATTTTTCTGGAACTCCGAAACTTTTGACCTTTCAGACCTTTGTTGCCGCTGTCACATCAACCTATAAACTGCCACTGTATCCAGCCTGTCACTGGCCAACCTGTATATATACCATATAATCAATCATATGCAGATCTGTACCATGTCATCAATGAAGCATCTCCAACAACCTATGCATGTCCCTCATGCATACATCATCATACAATATAGATATCCCTCAACCAAGTATAAGTATCTCAAAGGTGTAACTATAAGAAACATATTAGTACTATACCATACATAAGAGTGGTACTCACTCAACCAACCAACCCACATATACCATATCCAAGTAGAATACCAACCATATCAAGAATGCCTCAAGCATTCACCAT
>WSFP011476578.1:0-16878 GCA_009831015.1 Picea engelmannii
CCCCCCAAACCCTCAAGTTAATTGGTTACATCAAGCATAAGAAATTCATCATTCTGGTTGATAGTGGAAGCACCCATAATTTTATTCATTGTCGCATTGCCCAAGAAACCCATTGCTACATCCATGCTGTCAATAATTTCCAAATTATGATTGCTAATGGGGGTTCCATGAAATGTGGAGGGCACTGTGAAAATGTGCGTCTACAAATTGGTGACTACCACCTCAAATCCCATATGTTTTCTATTGACATGGGCGGTTGTGACATTGTGTTGGGTGCAGATTGGCTAAGGACTTTGGGTCCCATTCTCATGTATTTTAAGGACTTAACCATGCAATTCGACCAGGAAGGCCACCAATATAAATTCCAAGGCATCACTACTGGTTCACCTGAGGTAATTAGTTCCCATCGCATGGAAAAGATGCTCAAAAAAGGTCATTCTGGTGTCATTGCCCAACTCCATGCCATACAAGCAACAGAGACACCCACGGTGCCGCAAGACCTCCAAGCCCTCCTTTCTAAACATCAAATGGTATTTTCCACTCCCCAAGGACTCCCTCCTTCCCGCGGTGTTCATGATCATTCCATTCCCCTTGTACCAGGAAGTCTTCCACCCAATATCAATCCGTATCGCCACCCCTTTTCACAAAAAAATGAAATTGAGAAAATGGTCCAGGAACTCCTTACTCTAGGTGTTATCCATCCTAGTACGAGCCCTTACTCTTCTCTGGTATTCATGGTCCTAAAGAAAGAAGGTTCTTGGAGAATGTGTCCTGACTTCCGTGCCCTCAACAAACTGACCATTAAAGATAAATTTCCCATTCTTGTCATTGATGACCTCCTGGATGAATTGAGTGGAGCCCAATTCTTTACTAAACTTGATCTTCGCTCGGGATATCACCCGATATGTATGAAAGAGGAATACATCCCCAAGACAGCCTTTCGAACTCATGAGGGCCACTATGAGTTTTTGGTCATGCCCTTTGGCTTGTGTAACACCCCCTCCACCTTCCAAAGCCTCATGAATCATGTCTTCCATCCTTTTCTCCATCACTTTGTCTTATTTTTCTTTGATGATATCCTCATCTATAGCAAAACCTGGAAATACCATCTTACCCATGTGGATCGAGTTCTCCATCTACTCTTTCAGCACCAACTTTTCCTGAAACAGTCTAAATGTGCCTTTGGTGCCTCAGAAGTAGAATACTTGGGTCATCTGGTTGGCAAGGATGGCATCAGGGTGGATCCGAAAAAGATTGAAGCTATGAAAGACTGGCCACACCCAAAGACTCTCAAAATCTTGCATGGATTTTTGGGCTTAACAGGGTATTATCGCAAGTTTGTTAAGAATTATGGAAAGATTGCAGCACCTCTCGTTGCTCTCCTAAAAAAAAATTCTTTCACTTGGACTCCAGCCGCTACTCAAGCTTTCCAAACCTTGAATATGGCCATGTGAACCACTCCGGTTCTGGCCCTTCCTGATTTCACAAAGACCTTTGTGCTAGAATGTGATGCATTAGGGAAAGGAATCAGTGTTGTCCTTATGCAAAAGGGTCGACCTTTGGCCTTCACCAGCAAGCAACTATCTGAAAGGAATATGGGCAAACCCATCTATCAAAAGGAAATGTTGGCTATTCTGCATGTCGTTGATCTGTGGTGCCCTTATCTCTTGGGGAAACATTTCCAAATTAAGACAGACCATCAAAGCCTCAAGTACTTTCTGGAACAACGCATTTCCTCCCCGGAGCAACAAAAATGGGGGACTAAACTCTTTGGATATGATTATGAGATCATTTACAAGAAAGGCAAAGACAATGTGGTGGCGGGTGCACTGTACCAAAAATATGAAGACGAAGGATCCCTTTTTTCTCTTTCCTTCATTGTACTAGATTGGCTCCAAGCTGTTCGCCAGGAATGGCTACAAGATCCCAAAAGTTCGCATCTGATCCAGCAATTGCAGACCAATGCTCCAGCTCCCCCAGGGTACTCTTGGCTCTAGGATGAGCTTCGATACAAAGGCCATTTGTATTTAAGTAAACAATCAAAGCTTAAACCCACGGTACTTTCTGAGCTTCATGCTACACCCACAACGAGGCACTTAGGGTTCACCAAAACCTATGACAGGGTCAAACGTTCTTTTTTCTGGGATGGTATGAAACAATACATCCGTAATTTTGTCACTGAATGTGATGTGTGTCAATTCCACAAGGGAGAAATAGTCAAATCTCCGGGCACACTACAACTACTCCCGATCCCACCTTCTATTTGGAAAGATATCTCTATGGACTTTATTACCGGCTTACCCAAATCGGGAAATAAATCAATCATAATGGTGGTTGTGGATCGCCTTTCCAAATATGCTCATTTCTGCGCTCTTCAACACCCATTTACTGCATCCATGGTGGCTCAAATTTTCATGGACCAGGTCTCCAAGCTTCATGGCATGCCGCACTCTATTGTTTCTGATCGTGACCCAACTTTCACAAGCAATTTTTGGCAAGAACTGTTCAAACTTCAAGGCACCCAATTGCATCTCAACATAGCTTATCATCCCCAGACTGATGGTCAAACGGAAGTTGTCAACAAGTGTTTGGAAATATATCTGAGGTGTTTTTCCTCTGAAAAACAAAATCAATGGGTTCAATGGTTACCCCTAGCTGAATGGTGGTACAACACTTCCTACCATACAACTACACGCATGACTCCTTTTGAAGCTATATATGGGCAGAAGCCACCTTTAGTTCTCTCATACTTACCGGGTACCTCAAAGGTCCAGGCGGTTGACCAAACACTTACATTTTGAGAGGATATTCTCCGTACCCTCAAAGAGAACTTGGTCATGGCACAAAATTGCATGAAGCAACAAGCAGATCAAGGTCGCTCTGAATGCCAATTTGCAGAATGGGATCAGGTGTTTCTGTGACTGCAACCATACAAGTAAACTTCCATCAAGGCCGAGCATTATCAAAATCTAGCGCCCAAATTTTATGGTCCTTGTGCAGTTTTCAAGCGTGTGGGACAAGTCGCCTATCAGTTAGCTCTGCCTAGTTATTCGAACCTACATCCTGTTTTTCATGTTTCATGCTTAAAGAAGGTGATTGGAAATCGGTGCCAAATTCAAACCAACCTTCTTGAGTTAGCTGAAGAAGGATCCATTTGGATATAGCCAGAAGCAGTTTTGGACCAGCGTGAGCGTCGCCTGTGTCAGAGAACCATCAAGGAAGTGCTTGTCCAGTGGAAAGATACAACTCTAGCAGATGCCACTTGGGAACCAACTACCATTCTCCAGCAGTTTCCACATCTCAAGCTTTGAGGACAAGGTTGTTTTTAAGGGGGCGAACATGTTAGGGTCCTAACATGCACATAGGTAGAGAAATATATTCTGATGTAATAAAGGTCAATATTGATAAGGCCTTTCAATAAAATAGAATAAGGCGGATGTAAGAAGATCTAATAGAAGCTTTCGCTTCTAGAAGGATCTTATTCTAGATGCTTCTCTTGATAGACATATTTAGTATAAGTAAGGGTTGAGGGTATGAAAACCCTAGCTTGGAGATTATTGTAATAGAGCATCGCTCGACTGGAGGTTGCCCCCTCGAAGAGGCCTGTGAACATTTCTTTCTGAATCAAAGTGCTATTTCTGTTGTTGTTCTTATATCATTTATGTGTTATTGTGACGATTATGCTGGTTATATTACTGTTATTCTGCCATTTATAGCATTTTATTTCTGTTCTGCGTATTTATTATATCTGGTATCTTCCACATTTACTAGTCCTCCCCACCTCATTGTTTCTCCACAAGGACAACCACATGTTGGGGTTAATTTTCTCCATCCCTCTCCCGTTCAATAATATAATAATTTTGAATAGTTGAATACGGCTAATTCGACCCATCAGTCGAACAATGCCAAAAAGAAAGGAAAAAACCGAAACAATAATAATCCAGGACCAGGAGGGAACCAAAACCACCCTGAACAGAACCAACCTGCTTGGGGCAAGAAAAATCATGGGAACCAAAACCCCCAAGGGGGAAATAACAACAAACACCAAGGGAAGAAGAACAACAACCTTTGGAAAAACTTCCCATGTGCCCTTTACAGTGAGTATGTCCATTATACTCACCATTTCCCTCAAATTTTTGATTTTAAATGGATGAAAGAATCCAGAAATAGACCACGTCCCCTAGCACTGCCCGTCCCCCAACAGGCCCCACAAAACTATGTACTGCAACCAACCCCTACCATACTGCAAAACCTCACCCCCTACCAAGGGGTGATGAATACTCAACAAAAGATACATCCTGCCCCACCCTAGATGGGACAATATCCAAATCTTGGCAATCCTGTGGATCACACTATCCTCCTCACTAGTGAGGAAGAAGTTCTCCTACAAACATGCAGTTGTCAATACAACGCACCCCCTGAATATTCTCCCACCACCTCAGAAGCTCCCCCAGTCACAACTGGACCACCTTTGATGATTCCGTTCCCTAATACTGAAATACCCCTTTGTATTCCTCACAATCCATTGTGGAGAAATTTCAACAACCCTCGGGCTAGGGAGACCCACAATTATAGCCTGGTCGATGACTTGGCACAGTCTCCTGCTGCCATGTCGGTCTTAGAATTCCTTCAAACCTGTTCCACTCAATGGAAATAATTACTTTCCACCCTGGGGGCAGTTGACCCTACTGACAAAAGACTCATCACCTTTGATCTTGATAGCAGGGAACCTCGTCTCCCCGCTCTGGTAGCTTTCTAGATATCGGTTAAAATCTGAAACATCACAGTTCATCGCTGCATCATTGATGAAGGTGCATCCACATGCATCATGTCCAAATATGTATGGTAGAAAATTGGCTCCCCAAGATCTTACCATCTGCCATCACTTTGAGAGCTTACGACGAATGACCATCCTCTCCCGAAGGGCTCTTTCCAATTGTCCCCATTGAACTCGGGGGCAAGACTATCCTTATTGACATTGAAGTTATCGATGCTCCTCTCGATTAAAACTTTTTTTTTGGTCGTAGCTACATGTATGGGATGAAGGCTATGGCCTCTTCCATGTTTTTCACAATGATGTTCCCCCACAATTGGAAGATCGTCACTATCGACCAAGTGTCACATTACGAGCCCAACCCTTCCTCCAACATCGATAATATCCTACCCTTTGTTCACACTAATCCCGAGGCCTACCCACTTATCGAGATGGGTCCCATAATTTTTAAATATCCATCATTGCTAGGGACATACCATGGATCACTGCCGCTCATACATCCCTCAGCACAAGTATGTGTCATCTCATCCAATGGAACATAAACTGGAGATACCCTTCCTCCCACAGAGGCTTCATTACTATCTGGTGTCCCACTAGTCCCATAGCTCATTCCTCAGGAATCCCTTGAGGACCCTCCAGCTCCCCCCGTTCCTGATTATACCCTCCCCCAAGGACACATTCTGGTTAGGGAGACAATCCCCCAAGCCATTACCTAAATCCCCTTCTTTTACCCCCCACCGGGTGTACAAGCTTTCTATGTAGCCGCAACGCTTACCCTTCCCAATATGGTGATGGAAATTCCATTATGGTCTCTACATCCACCTGCGATGGTCCCTCAACCATCCCTCCCTCCCCAAACAGAAGGAATCCCGATGCAGATTCCAATACTTACCCCCACCATCCCACCCACACCCCCACTCACTAGCACCCATGCTACAGTTGGGGGCAGATAGAAGAATAAAGAGCCCGCCGCTCCACTTCCACCACGAGTTTAGCCTCCTTATGCACTATGTGAGAAATATGGACACCCCACCAATAAGTGCCCATCTCTCCCTGAGATACGTAATTTAATTCAACTCCAGCGGGCAGCGATGCCACTCGTCACTTCCTCCAATGATACCATTGCATCCACTAACATAGGTAGCAAAGGGTTGCGAACCAAATTCACATGTGCCATCTATTTTGAGTATGGCCATTACACATACCATTGCTTGATGTTACCTCAATTTCAACAGATGCTAATGAAAGTTTGCCAGAGCTTCCATCAAGAACCTCCTCCATCCACATCATCTCACATGCATGTCACTGACATCCACTATGTCACGACCTCTGTCAATGAACGTATGCGATATCCTTGCGCTCTCTGTGAATCACTTAATCACTTCACATATCAATGTCCTACGATCATTGAGTATAGGCATCGTCAATTGGCCCTTATTCCCAATCCTACCATAACCCCACTTCCAGTGATGTCGGTAGTTCCCCCTACTCCTTCTCCCGATATTGTTTATATATTCTCCTCCGAGCCTTAGGGACTTCCCACTCCCCCATGGTTCATCGATAGTTTGAGGGACTTCCCACTCGTCACCACCAGAAGACAACCACACGGTGACAGTCACCAATGTTATTCCCCTGGATCCACTATATTCTCGACAGTTCCACTGCGACGAAGACATCCTCGAGGAATTAAGTACCCCCGATTTCCCATGGGATCCACTCCATCACCGAGCGCTCTTTCTCTCACAAGACACCTTTGCACCTCCTAGCCAAAACTCCATATACGCAATCAAATCCAAAGATTTTATCCCATCAGGGCATATAGACTAGTTCAATAACCCTATCCCTGCCCCCGACACTTTTGAGGAAGGTAATATGGCCAACATTTCCCCCACCATCAAAATCGATATTTGCATTAAACCTAGAACGATAGAGGAAATCACCATAGGCGCCGCATGCTCTCTTGAAGAACTGATCGCTTACAAAGCTCTCTTATAGGAATACTGAGACATTTTTGCCTGGTCATACATAGAGATGCCCGGCCTTGATCCCGCTATTGTCGAACATCGTATAGACACATGGCCTGATATTACCCTTGTACGACAAAAGCAATGTCCATTACACCCATCCAAAGCAGTGGTGATCAAAGACTAAATTGAAAAATTACGCATTGCAGGGTTCATATACCCCATCGAATATACGTCATGGGTCTCCAACCCCATCCCCGTTAACAAAAAGCAGGGCACTATCTGTGTCTATACAGATTTTCACGATCTCAATCACGCTTGTCCCAAAGACAATTTTCCAACACCCTTCATCGACCAAATTATCGATGATTTTTCTAGCCACGAGGCGTTGTCCTTCATGGATGACTTCTCTGGCTACAACCAAATTCAGATCCACCCAACTGATCAATACAAAACCGCATTCACTACCCCTTGGGGTACCTTTGCATATCGTGTCATGCCTTTTGGCCTCAAGAATGCTGGAGCCACTTTTCAACGCGCCATGAAATACATTTTTCATGATTTGGCTCCAATCATTCTAGCCTACTTGGATGATCTCACCGCTCGCTCCAAGAAATGCACTCAACACCTCGATGACTTACGCATTGTTTTTCATAGGTGTCATCTGTACAATATCTTCTTGAATCCCCTCAAGTGCATATTCTGCGTCACCGCTGGATGCCTCCTTGGGTTCAACGTCTCCCAAAACAACATCACAGTCGACCCCCTCAAAGTCCAATCCATCACGGAAATTCCCCCACCATGAAATTTATGCCAACTGCAGAGCCTACAAGGCAAAGCTAACATTTTATGTCGCTTTGTCCCCGATTATGCCACTTGGGCACATGGTTTCCTTCGCCTCTTATGTCATGATATCCCATTCCAATGGGATGAACATGCCCAAACTGCTTTTTATGATCTCAAAGAATCCCTCTCCAATGCCCCATCGATTAGTCCACTAGACTATGACCATGACTATATCCTCTACTTATCGGCCTCAACCGTCTCTGTAGCAGGAGTTCTCTTCCAATTAGGGGATGATGACTGGGAGCATGTCATTTACTATATTAGTAAAAACCTTTCAGGGCCACCCTTGAAATACTATCACGAAGAGAAACTCACCCTTGTAGTTTTCCTCGTAGTCCAGAAACTGTGCCATTACATCCTACTTCGAACTACCAAGGCCATAGAAAATTCCAACCCAATGCAATACTTGCTCAGTCACTGACAAATTAATGGAAAATTTTCCCGATGGATCGCCATCCTTCAGGAGTATGACTTGGAATTTTCAACACCCAAGAGAAATAAATCCCTCATCCTCGCCGAACTCATTACGACATTTCCTTCCAATACTATTAGCTCTCCCGTCAATAATGACTTTGTTGGCACAAGGGCAGACCCAGGGTTCAACTCCAGGGGTGCACCAACAAGCCCTAACTATTGGCCCTTTTGGCAGCACCTGTGAAGTAGATGCAGTCTCACCCGAAGTAGTTATGAGGGGGTTGCAAGACAGAGATGTCTACAACCAAAGGGAATATCAAGTGGATCTAACACAAGAACAACACAACATTCATATATCACTTATCAGCTTGATCTACTCCATGCATCTGTCAGATCTACCTTAGCAATGCAATAACAATATATGAAGGACAAATACAAAATATCAATCACACACAACACAAAATATACGTGGTTCACCCTCTCTCCAGGGCTACATCCACAGAACTGTGCTATATTATATTAGGTTAAAGCATATAGTTCTTGTCTGCACTCTTAACTAGCAGATCTCCTCTCTTCTCATCTCTTTCTCTCCTCTCGCTGCGCACCCAGCTAAAGATCTTAGTAGGGTTGATCTTTGCACCCAGCTGAAGATCTTACAATCAAGAAGGCTCTCGTACTCATCACTTCTCTCTCACGATACAATAATCACTCACATCAACAATGATAACCTATCTTGATACCAACCTAACCTATGTCCTTTTGACCTCTATTTATACATTACAATAGCTCACCGATAGACTTAGGCCGAAACCTAGGTGTCCAAAACTCTAGATACCAAAACCCTAGGTATCTAAAACCCTAGGTCAACTTGACCTATATTTTTAGGGCTTCACCAGCCTGTCTTTCCTTCCTTGTTGCACGGTTCTCCAAAGCATCTAACGATGGATTTTCCACTTGCTAGCTCATTCACGGTCCTTCTTCCTTGCTTATCTGTCATTGCTGATCTCCTTGTTCAACAACTTTCTTTCTCAGGCTTCGCTCCATCTTTTCTGCCCTTTTTCTCACTTCGACCTAGTATCAATCACTGTGTCTTCTGCGAAGTTTTCATTCTCCCTTTTCTTTCTTGATCTTCGCATATTTCCTTAACCAAGGGCCAACAAGTCCCCAACACTCACCTGTGACTCGTCTCGAGGAACTTTAGATCTGATTCTTCTGTTTTACTTTAACTTCAGACTGTGCAATGCAACCTTTTATTTCTACTTTATGCCTCCTCTTCCTCCTCGTGCATACTATATTTTTCGTGTCTGGTACCCAGTTTCAATTGCACCTAGTACCTAGACCCTTGATATTCTAGATTTTACTGAGAGCTGCGAGGCAACTGGTTGTCATAGTACAACTTCAACCGGATCCCATTTACTAAACCTTCCTTCCATTCTCCATTCAACGTTTTCAGTTGTGCAACTCCCCCCTCTGTAACATAAGTGATCTCGTATGGTCTGAGCCAATGCGTTCTGAATTTCCCAGGATGCTTGATGAACTTGCTGTCATAAACCAACACTAGATCTCCTTGTCTAAATGCCTTCTTCTTGATGTGCCTGTCATGATATGCCTTCTCTCTTTCCTTCTGTACTTGCTGATGGAATCCTACAATGAATATATCTTCCTCAAGTCTGACCAACTGCACAAGCCTCTCTTGAACAACTCCAGTATCATCCATACCTGTAAAGGAAACAATTCTCAGGCTTGGTACCAAATACTCCATTGGAACAACAACTTTGAGACCATAAACCAACTTAAAAGGGGTTTTCATTGTTAACTTCTTGCAAGTGGTTCTATAGGCCCATAATACTGTTGGTTTTCCTAAATTCCAATCATCCCCGTTCACACAACAAATCTTTGTTAATAATGTTTCCAAAATCTTGTTGAATGCTTCAACTGTCCCATTGGCTTGTGGATGGTACGATGTGCTCTTCTGATGGTGGACTGTAAATTCTTCAGTCAAGGCTTAAACTGTCTTATTGATGAAATGTGTACCTTGATCACTCATAAGGATCTTTGGGCATCCAAACCTGGTTATGATGTCATCGAATATGAAGAGTGCAGTTGTAGTTGCACTACAGTCCTTGACTGCTCGAGCTTCAGCCCATCTAGTCAAGTACTCTGTTGCTATAATTATGTACCTTGATCCTGTGTGCTTTCCTACTGGGTTTATAGGTCTAACAAAGTCAATGGCCCATTTTTCTAATGATTCTAGAGTTAGTTGTGGTGCTAACAACATTTCATCTCTTCTGGATGGTTTTCCAACCCTTTGGCATACATTGCAGGCTCTGGAATAGTCTTTAGCATCTCTTTGTAAGGTAGGCCACCAAAGGCCAGCTCACATGACCTTCTGTGCAGTTTCTTTCCCTGCATAATGTCCTCATGTGTAGTTGCTTTCCCTACATAATGTCCTCCTGTGATGCCTTCATGAGATTCTGCAAGGATCAGTGGGTGTTCTACCTCCATAACACATCTTCACAATATCTCGTCCGGTCCCATCTTGTATAGATGACCAACTATAAGTGAGAAATCTGCAGCACACACTACTAGCTGTTTCTTCTATGGAATTGTATACTCACTGGGTGCCATTCCCATTGACATAAACTGGACTATCTATGTGAAGTGATCATCGATATTTCTAATGGCTAGTAACTATGCATCCAATAATGTATCTTCCAAATTAGTGGGCTCTTCTCAATGTTCCAACCTCGACAAGTGGTCAGGACCCTTGTTCATTCTTCCTAGTTTTACTATGATCTCAAAATCATACTCTTGAAATAGCAGAATCCATATGCATATCCTTCCCCCCAACACTGGATTGTTGACTAGGTAATTCAACACAGAGTGATCAGTAAACATTTTAAAGTGTCCTCCCAACAAATAGTGGCAAAATTCCTGCAGTGCATACACCATGGCTAATCCCTCTCTTTCAATAGTGGTATAATTCATCTCAGTTGTGGATAGCTTCCTGCTGGCAAAGGCTAATGGGTGGTCAATGTATCCTATTCCCAGCTTTGCTAATACAACTCCTAAAGTGATGGAAGATGCATCAACATGTACATAAAACTCGTTAGCCCAATCTGGAAAAGTTAAAATGGGTGCAGTGACCATTTTCTCTTTCAGTGTATCGAAGCTCTGCTGGCATTCTTCAGTCCAACTAAACTGACAATCCTTTTTCAAGAACTTCTCCATGGGTGCTGTGATCTGAGCATATACTTTAATGAACTTCCTGTAGTATCTTGTGTGTCCCAACGCAGTGTGCAACTGTTTAACTTTTGTAGGAGGGGGTAGATCAACTATAATAGTGATCTTGGATGGATCTACCAAAAATCCTTGATTACATACAATATGTCCCAACAAAACTCCAAATGGGGAAAAGAAAATTGACTTCTTTAGATTCAAAGCAATTTGAAACTGCCGGCATTTATCCAAAATTAGCCTTAGACATTCAATATGATTTTTCAACAAGCTAAACACAGTCCAGTCATCAAAATATGCTTCTAGAAATTTATGTAAGAATTCTTTGAATGCTTCGACCACCACTCTGGAAAAGATGGCTAAGGAATTCTTCAATATGAATGGCATCACTGTATATTGGTAGGACCCCCATTCTTTTGCAAATGTGGTCTTATGGCGGTCTTCCTTGGCAATACGGATATGATGGTATCCTAAAATCCATCTGTAAAATAATATACTTCCCGGCCTCCCATGTTATCTAACACTTCATCAGTGAATGGTGTAGGGAATAGGTCATGTAAACAAGCATCATTCAGATTCCTGAAATCTATGCAGATCCTGATCTCGCCTGTCTTCTTGTCTTGTACCACCATAGGGTTAATCCACTCTAATTCTTCCATAGGTTCTATAATCCTTACTTCCAACATTCTGTCAAGATCAATCTTCACTTTCTCCTTGTATTTAGGTTTTAGTATGTAAGGTCTCTGTTTGACTGGTCTAGCATCTGTCTTTAAGGGGATCCTCATGTCTCCCATATGTCCTTTGATTCCCTTCATATCAGTAAACTTGGTTGGAAACAAGTCCTGATATTGATGCAACAACTCAGTAATCTTGTCAATGGTGGTAGCATCCCAATAATCTCCAACACTGTCAAGCTTCAGTGTCTCCTCTGTTCCAATATTGACTTTCTTGATCTTGATCGACTTCCAATAAATGGTAAATCAACTCTTGTCCCTTCCACATCTCTCTGGCCTTTTGTTTCTACGATGTTCACCTTCCTGGGATCATCATCTTCATTCATACTAATGTTGTAACAGCCCTGCAGTTTCTGGAGAGGCACAGTCCAATCATCCTCTTCCTGTTCTAAGGAAAGGCTAGATACCTCCTCGAATAATTTCTCTCTCACAGCCTGCAGTGCTTGATCTACTGAAGGATATTGAATTTCAAACAAGAAGGTGGTTACAAAATTCTGAGTCATACCTTCCCAATCTGTATTGATGAGGCACAACTCTAATTGGAGGTACCAGTTAATAGGTGTCATGTCCAACGTGTTGCTGAATTTGTGTACCCACTGTTCTTGCAGAATGCCACTCCAGGCCTCTTCGTAGCTTCACACATGGTCCTTTGGGCAGCTTCGACATGTGTAGCAAAATTCGTAGCCTTCTACTTGTGCTGAGAATCGCGCTGTCATCAGAGTATGACATTGTGTCCAGTCTGTGATATTAATTTTACGTGTCCCCCACCATATTGCTGGTGTGGATTTCAAGGCCTCATCCATTGCCAACAACCTCTGTTGTGTTAGTACACTGTCTTCAAAGTCTGATAGGAAGGCTTATAATAGATTCAGACCATCAGAGGTGGGTAGGTTACTTACTGTTGTGTCAATCCAACAAACTTCTCTGGTTAATCTAGCACATCTCCTTGTATATACTTCATACATATGGTTCTGCCAGTTCTCCATTGCTTCTTCTGAGTCTGATGAGCAGGCACTGTCACTTTGCCAGCTTAGATTCCCATCGGCTGTAGGGTTAATGTAATCCTGCTATCTGGCGGTTAGCTTGTAGATGTTTTCAAGTGCATATGCACAGTTTTCTTCTCTGATGGGATCTATGTATCATTGACCTTCATCTAGATCTAAAGGTGCGATGACCCTTAGGCCATCTCCTTCAAAATTCATACATCTTTTCTTTAATTCAACAACAATAGAGTTATTGAAGGCCCAATCAATTCCTAACAACGCAGGGTAAGGGCAACTATCATCAACTATTTCAATTACCTCAAAATCGACAAACACGTTCTTACTCCGTCAATGTCCACAGGGACATGTTCCAATCTACCAAAATGGCTTACAACTTATTGATTAGTCATCCTAATTCTGATAAGGGAATATATCAAATTCAGTTTTCCCATCTGTGCCCAAGTTTGCTTCGTCATGACATTGACCTCCAACCCTAAGTCGAGGACCACATAGTCTATCTCATACTCTCCTATTTGAGCATTTAGATGTAATTCCTTATTTTTCCTTCTCTTCTTACTGATCTGGTGTACTGCCCTATTCAGTAAGGGATCTATCTTTCCTAGCTCATATTGTCTGATTAAAGTTTGTGACTCTTGGACAACGCTTTCATCCTGAATCAATTTAATACAAGTATGTAAAACTTCCATGAGCTTTCTTACCTCTTTTTCTTCTCCTGGCGAAGCAGACTGATCAAATGCTTGAGGAATTCCATATTCTCTTACTTCTGGTCTTGTATTTGATGAAGAAACTTGGTCTCCTCTAAATTATTTTCTTTCTTTCTCAAATATTTGTCTTTCTTTATTTGCATCGAAGGTTTGGGTCTTCTTTGCAACTTTTATGATTCTTGAATCTTTTGTAGCCTTCCCTTGGATCAGTCTGTCTTCTCCTGTAACAACGCCTCCTATGGTTATAACGATGACTCTAGGGTATTCTCTGCGAGGTTCAACATAGATCAGTTTCACTTGCGGGTTCTAATAAGGTCCTCGTCTTTCCTGAAGCTTAGCTAGTAGTACAGGACAATCTTCTATAACTTGGTCAAACGAGTTGCAGTAGCTTCAAGTGGTACAAGGGTTCCGACAATCCCTTGCAAGGTGTCCTGGTTGTGTGCAGTTGTTACACATTAGTTTCTTCATCCCTATGACCGTTAATGATGTAAACCTATCTGTAGTCTTAAAAGAGGTTAGTGGCCTGAGTTCCCGAAGAAGGAAGGGAGAACTTTTCCTGAGAAAAGAAGTTGCATTTTCCTATGTAAAAACCCTATAAAAAAGGAAGTTCGTAGGCTGCCTATGTATTAGGGTGCGAGAATGCTTAATTCTCATAGGTTTCACCATAGCTGGGTTGAGAGAGGTTCGCAGGTTGCACTATAGGAAGGGTGCAAGAATGCTTACATGTGGGAAAAATGAGCGTTTTCTTGAATCTTCTAGAAGGAGAAACTTCCATGGTGAGGTGGCATTCAAATGGTTTGGATATTACTCACTTTCATGATTTAGTGGGATCATCCTAACCTCCTCACATTATCCTTGTCATATTATAAAAGGAGAGGAGCTCTCATGGAGAAAGTTAGCTTTTGGTTAGCTTTGGAGATTTTGAGCTTGGCTTTGAGATTTGCTTTGTCAAGATAGATTGTGAATACAATCAGATTTGTGCTCTCAGAATTCTTGGAGTGAAAGTGTGTGGGGAACGAAGGACAGTTGGAAGGGACCTTACAAAATCAAGGCCATGGTGGTAATCTCTCTTTCACATTTAATATGATACAGTAATATGATTCTTTCCTATAAAGCTTGTTGTGTTTTATTGTATGATTCCTTGATCACATACATAGGTTTATATTGAGTTTATGCTATTGCTATCACTTTGGTTGGTTGCGTTCTTTTGCAGGTTCATCATCGTATGAGCATTGGAACGGATTTAGGATGGTGATGGTGAGAGGAAGAGACATTTAAATGGTATGTCACCCATCCCTCTTTAGTTAGTAAATTCAATATTTAAAACTTAAGGAAAGCGTCATGTTCTGGTGTGTTTTGTTCTAGATCTAGGTGGATCTAGGGAGATCAGTTAGTGTCCACACCTACCAATTTGTCTGATAATAGTAGTTATAACAAATGATCTATCCTCAACCTCTGCTCATTCCTCCTCCTCGTCCTCTTCCTCTGAATCCACTGCGAGGATTTAAGTTTCCTCTCCCAAGAGAGTTATACTGTGTAGTGTTTCCTTCTTGCTGTACTTCACCTTGGATATTATATATGTCTCTTGACATTTCATGCATGAGATCATAAGCCCTACAATCCCTATCATATGCCCTACAAACTTACATAATGTACAATATAAATTCATAGGTGTCTGAACATACTTTTGCATATAATATAACTCACCAGTACGATGTTTGTTTCTGCATACCTCACACCAAGGTAAGGTGACTTGCTTCAAAGGGTTCAAGGCTCTAGAAGCCAAGTATTCATTGAATAGAGGGAAGTGTTCTCTGTCATGACCTTCTGATCTACATCTGACACACCAAATGTATTCTCTTTTATCTTTTCCCTTGTATTTCTTCATATCTTCGACCTGCAGAGACAAACTAGTTAGCTGAATCAAGATCTGACTCATACCTGAATTGGATTCTCCCATAGAGGCTGATTCTAGCTTCATGGCGATCTCCAATGCCTCAGCCTGTGAAGAAATATTCTGTTGCATCAGGGGAACTCTGATGTGTGGTAGAAGGGAAGCAATGAACCATTTGTTGGCAAATTCAGTGGACAGAATGCAGTGAATGCTTGTCATTGATGACAACAGTGAAGATGGCAGAATAAGACATTTGAAGAGGATGGCAGAATAAGAAATTTGAATGTAAAGCTCAGGAGGAACAACATGGAAGAAGATTCCCACAAAATCTCGAGGTACAAAAGTTTGCTGAGAAGAAGGAGGATGGTGACTGGCGGATCCCATCCAAATTTCCCGAAAGGCCAATAGCCGTCAGATCTGCAGAAGTTGCGAGGGAGATAAGCCATCGGAGACTCGGGGATCGGGATTTCAATAGGCAAAGTTCACTCGACAACGAAAACCCCAAAATCGCGATATGCGATTTCGTGAACTGATCGCAACCGTTAAAAGCAAGCTTGAGATATGGACCGTTGATTTTGCTCATCGGAGAATCGGGAATCGGAGTTCCATGAGTCTCGTGAACAGTGACAACGAAAACCCCGAAATCGCGATATGCGATTTCACGATTTGATCGCAGCCGTTAAATCAAGCAGGGATCTGGACCATTCATTTGTATGGACGCGTGGAAGCCAGGAGGCCTTATCGGAGTTTCGGGGATCAGGATTTCATAATGCAAAGAATACAATACAACGAAAACCCCGATTTCGCGATATGCGAAATCCCGACTAATTCTGAACCGTCAGATCAACATGAGATCTAGACTGTCGATCTAATTCACGACAACAGTCCACGTTAGCTAGGGACATGTGGCACAACCAGGTAATGACAGGTGTCAGGCAGATCTAACACTTCAGGCACATACAATTCATGAATCAGAGTGACACATGGCAGGATCTAACACGTGCCAAATCACGTGTGACGTCAGTAGAGGCATCGACAATCGACACTTTTCAATGTCAAAATCTCTTGACATCAAGAACTCCGAAATCGCGATATGTGATTTCGCGAAGTAATCACAGCCGTTGGATAAGAATGAGATCTGGACCGTTGATCTTTGTTATCAGTAATCGGGGATTGGAGAGGTGAGAAACTCTCGACATCGAAAGTCTCGAAATCCCGAAGGGATCGGGACCGTCCATCTGAGGGACAAGTGTCGAAGATCAAGGCGCCTTCGGCATTTTGGTTCATCGGGAAATCGGGGATCCCGT
>ML879341.1:0-16572 GCA_009831015.1 Picea engelmannii
CAATTGTTTGTATTGGTATGCTAAATTATATACTGCTGACATCATTGTGCGTTTTATAAGCTCCTGTGCATTTTTATGTTTATTCTATAGAAGACTGCTTATACTTAACTACTCTTTGTGACAAATACATAACGATTACAACTGCTAAATACTTACTGTCATATGTATTCCAAGCTTATGAAAAGAGGATCAGTTGTTTGAATTGTTACATATTAATGACAGACAATAACAATTCTCCTATTCACCATGCCTACTAGTACAAACCAAGCCTTTTGTTAGTATTTGTTAGTTCTGTCAGTCACCAGTGATCAAATTTACTCTTTCATGTGATTGATAAGATTATTAGGTCAAATTGTTATGTTTTCAAAATAAAATTCTCAAATACAATTTAACATATCTTGGTTGTAAAATTGTCATTGGTGTGTCTAGGCATCAATACTACTCCCTCCACTCATCCAAGGTCATCTTCATCGTGGTCATATCATCATTCCTTATCATAAATTTTCAGATAATTGTCTTCGTCAAAGTTCTACTTCGAAATTGGTTTCTGAATTAAGGAAGATGAATTTGACAAAATTGAAAGATGATTTTTTCAACCATATACCAATAAACAAAAACCTCCTTCAGTTTATGCACAGGTTTTATCATTTGAGAGAAATTCCTCAAACACAGTCGCTATAGGAGGGTTTTTTGCACATTTGGACAATTTGACTTCAAGTCAGTTTTTCAGAGGGTTGGAGAAGGAATTTGCAGTACTTGATGGTTCCATTGTGTAGAAGACATTATAAAATTTCCAACCATACCACTCTCTGCCCAAAAATCCTCCGGGAAGGCCTCCAAAATCCCTCTCAAAGAGCATGTTGCGCTTCTACAAGTTTTGAATAACCAACTTCAAGTTGGGATTATGAGCCAATGAGAAATTAATTTTGAAACATGTAAGAGGTTTGTGTTCATAACATACCAAAACACAATAACCTCTCTCATTTTTTGAATATACTTTATGGTTTGTGATATATTCTATCATCTTAGAGGCCTATACTTTCACAAAATAAAACACTCCGTTTTTCCTGTTTTAGTCATATTTTCGTTTCATGTTTTCCTAACAACTGGAAGTGAATTTTTGGAAACAAAGAGAGGTTTTTACCAAGGAAATACTTAAAAGCAATAACCTCTCTCAGTTTCTAAATATACATTATGGTTTTGTATATATTCAATTCTCTTAGAGGCCTAGTTTTTCAGGAAATAAAATACTCTGTTTTTCCTGTTTTATACATGTTTTATTTTCGTAATTTCCTAACAACTGAAAGTGAATTTTTGAAAACCAAGAGAGGTTTTTGTCAAGGACATATTTAAAAACAAAAAACTCTCTTCGGTTTTACACAGATTTTACTTTATTGTAGTTACAGGTGTCACTTTGATACCTATTTTTCAGAAATTCGCCAGGCCAGAATTGTTGCGTTTATGGGAAGTCACATTTGGAACTAATTTTGCAGAGGTAAAATTGTTGTTTTGCATGGTTTAAAGGATAAATGGTATAATATACATTGCAAAGTTTCCTCACATGTCATCAGTAGCCTCCAAAAACTCCAAACCCTCCAGTTCAAACTTAGAGAGCATGAAACATTGAGTTGTCATTTACACCATGATAGTGTTGTCCTACAAGCCAAGATGAATTCTCTACAGCGTTAGGTTGATTATATTAAATGTCACCAATAAAAGTCTTTGGACGCAATTGAAACATCACAAAAATCCCAAGTCAAAAATCCCCCGAGCAAAAGGGAGAAGCTTCTAAAGCTAATCCACCTCCTCCTTCACAAGTTTAGTCATAAAGGGCAATTTCTTTTTTGTTTGCAGTGGGACCTGCAAAATCTTAGGTGTGGGGGTAATGTTGGGCCCAAGATATGATCATTTTCATGACGGTTATTATACACTTTTTCCATATGTATATATGTGTTTTTCATCTTTTTGAAGGATCTTTTTGACAATTTGATGATAAAATGGTATGATTGGCATAAGGTATGTGTAATTCATGTTTAATGATTAAATCAAGTGTAATTTATGTTTAATGATTAAATCAAGTGTAATTCATCATGTTCTATGATTTCCAAGAGTTAATTCATGGTTTTTTGGTGTTACAAGGCAGAATCACAAGGCTTTTTTCCATCCAGCACTCCATCCAGTACTTCATCCGGCACTATTACAGGCATAAAACTTAAACATTAATTTTTGGGAGGATGAAGTGGAATGTGAAAAATCCAGCATATGGGTTTTGTGCGCAGTATGCCCAATTAGGTCCCATGTGAGTTGTTTCCTGAAATTGGCCACCTTATTTTCCTTTCCTTTAACATGTTTGATTTCAAAATCAAACTCACTAAGGAGGGCCATCCACCTAGCTTGTCTGGTATTGAGCTTTGGTTGGTCAAAAAGATAACACAATCCACAGTGGTCTGTCATGAGTACGAATTTCCTTCTTATGAGGTAATGCCTCCACATTTTTAAGGCATGCACTATGGCGGCCAGCTCTAGATCATGGATCACATAGTTGGCTTCCTGCTCATTCAATTTTTGGGATTCATAGCAGACTACACTTCCTTCTTGTATAAGGACTCCCCCGAGCCCTTCCTTATAGACATCTGTGCACATGAGGAAGTTGTTTTCGGGATCAACGATCTTCAGCACGGGTACATTGGTAAGAAGGTATTTCAGGGATTGAAATCTATCTTCACATTCTTGTGTCCACGTGAATTTCGATCCCTTCTTCTGGAGGGCAGTGATTGGACAACCAATCTTGGAGAATCCTTTTATAAATCTCCTATAGTATCCTACTAAGCCCATAAAGGATCTAATATCTAAAACATCCTTTGGGGTAGGCCATTCCATGATGAACATGATCTTTTTAGGGTCTACTGCTACTCCCTCTTCAGATATGACATGGCCCAAGTAATGTATTTGCTTCTAGAAAAAGTCGCACTTACTAAATTTGGCATAGAGCTGATGTTCTCTTAGCACTTGAAGCACAAGTCTAAGATGTTCCTCACGTTCCTCTCTATTCGTGGAGTAAATTAATATATCGTCAATAAAAACGAGTACAAATTTGTCTAGGAATTTGCTGAGCACATTGTTCATCAAGCACATAAAAGTGGCAGGGGCATTGGTCAATCCAAATGGTACTACCACAAACTCACAGTGACCATATCTCGTCCTGAAGGCAGTTTTGTGGATGTCTTCACCCTTGATTCGGACTTGATGGTATCCAGATCTCAAGTCAATCTTTGAGAAGATGGAAGCACCTCCCAATTGATTGAACATGTCATCATTACTAGGTAAGGGGTACTTGTTCTTTATGGTTACCTTATTGGGTTATCTATAATCTATGAACAGTCGGAGGGTACCATCTTTCTTTTTCACAAACAGGACTGGTGCTCCCCATGGAGACATGCTGAGCCGGATATATCCTTTTTCCATCATTTCTTTTAGTTGTAATTTAAGCTCAACTAGCTCAGGTGTGCTCATCCTGTAGGGTGTCCTAGACATGGGCATTGCTCCTGGTGCAAGTTCTATTGAGAAGTCAATGTCCCTTCTCGGAGGTAAACCTGGTACCTCTTATAGAAACACATATCTATATTCTCTTAGTGTGGGGTGGTCTTCGAGGCTTGGTTTGTCATCTTCAACTGATTCCAACACCTATATCGCATATAGTGGACATCCCTTTCTGCAATACTTTCTCATTTGAAGGGATGATATTCGCCTCACCAAGACAGGTTTTTGGATCCCTTGAAGGGTTATCCTTCTTCCTTCTTCCCTTACACATTTTAAGGTTTTATGGTAACAATCCAATCTGGCTTTATATGTGGCTAGCCAGTCCATACCGATTAACAGGTCATATGATCCTAGGGGTAGTATATTAAGGGTTGCTTGGGTGGGGAATTCACCCATAGTGAATTGGCCAGCTAGTATGACCTCCACTAACTTTATTTTGGTGCTAGTGGCTAAATATACCAACCATGGCTTGGCATGTTTATGTGGTTTTAATTTACACTTATCAACAGCCTTAGGATCTATATAACTCAAATTTGAACTAGGGTAAATTAGAATAGACACTAGGTGGTTGGTGATCATACCTTCCATCTCCACCACTGAAGCTTGGTGGTCAGCTTGTTTATTATCCATGGCTGCATAAATTTGTGGCATACTCCTAGTCACGTCATTGATGGTGGTAGCTTCTCGAACGTTGTAAATTCTCCGTCTGTTCTATTGTCGGTGCGGGCAGTCCCTCAATAGATGTTCTTCTCCATAACCCCAACATTTCAAGGGTTCTTTCTTCGGGTTATCAATCTTTCCTAGGTAGATCCAAAAGGTTTATTTCCGCTCTGGGAGGGGAAATTTTGCTGGTGTACACTTCGGGTTCGGAAGCTCATCCTTGAGTCCTTTTTATAGTTTTTAAATCTTGGGGATTTAAACCCCTTTTACTGGAATCCCGAACTATTCTTCTGCTTCCAACCTTCGTGATGTTCTGTCCGATGCCCAAGTTGTTCATAACAATATCTTGCCTTTCGGATAGTGTCTTCTAGGGTCTTTGGCTCGTCAAACTCAATCCTGTTCTTATAGTCCTTAGGTAGTCCACTGATGAATCATTGCACCTTTTCCTTTTTTTCTTTTATATAGGGTATGTACCTCAACAACTCGAGGAATCTGCTGACATATTCCTCTATGGTGTGTTGCCCCAGCTTGAGTTCATAAAATTCTTTAGTATTTTCATTGAAATACTTTTCCGACAAATACTTCTTCCTGAAGTACTTCTCAAACCGCTCCCAAGATAGGTCTTCTTCGTGAATTCATTTTACATTCTTAAGGTCTTCCCACCAAATGGAAGCCTTCCCATTCAAGTTGAAAGTGGCTACTCGGGCCTTCAAGTTTTCTGAGAAGTCATGGACTCTAAAATACTTCTTAAGTCCAAGTATCCAGGCCTCCACTTCCTCTCCCTTCTTTATTTCACCGTCGAAAGAGGGTGGTTTGGCCTTCTTGAATTCTTCGAGATTATGATTTTTGGAATGATTTTCTTCGGGAATAAGAACTAGTTCTGCTACTAGAAGATCCCTCTGAGTCACCAGTTTCCTCTCCAAAGGAATTGTCCGACGCTTGTCCATTATCTCTAGGGTGGACCTTTCTTGAGGTTCTCTTCCCAGTGTGGCCACTTAAAAGACCACATTTCTGTATCTCAGGCGGACTTCGACTTTTCTTTGTCTATCATCGATCCATGTGACTGGTGTCAGGTCCATGTTGCAATTGTCTTTGTATGTCGAATAAACTCTACAGAAATACTGCATTAATTTCCATTTGCTTCTCTTGCTCTTTTATCAACCTCTCGTTGTTGGCCTTGCAGCTCTGTAGTTCGACCATGAGGCTCCTCAAAGTCTCAGCTAGATCTGGAGGGGTCTCTACCGCCCTCCTTTTTTCAGACTCTTCGTCTCTATTGTGGGAGCCATCCCCCACTTCTTGGTGCATCACCATTCTATGTGTCTACAATTTCCTGCAATTGATCGTCCGCTTGTTGTGTAAGAAAAACACTTTTTGTTAGTCAACATTATATTCATTCATAATCAGCGCATAATTCATATTCTTCAAATGCTTACACACAATAGGAAATTTTCATTCTTAACTTCGACTTTTGATATAGGGGGTTAGGATAGAGAGTTAATCCTTTTAAGAGTACTTCAAATGGAGTTTATGCACAACTCGTCCATGAGCCCAAGTAGGCCAAGTTTTGTAACCATGCTCTGATACCAATTTGTCACACACCCACTACGAAAACTAAGATTTTTTTTTTTCTTTTGTATTTTCTTCAAGGGATCGAGTCCCCAAATTTATATGGAGCCTAGTGTAGACCATCCCTTCCCTTATCCTCCTCCATATGATTGTTGGCTATGACCATAGGCCTTACCAAAAAGGCACTTCCGGCTTTCTCGATTCAGGGAATCGCGATGCAAGCGTTCCTTTGTTCTCTGTCTTTCAAAATGATGAAACCCGAAAGGTTCTAACAAACCCTTAGCTCCTCCCTTGGGTTGCTTTTCATACGACCAGTCCTATGACCTGGTGCTATTCCTCTAAATTCTTTCAGGGTTTTGCGATTCGGGAAATCGCGATGCTAACATTCCTCCTTTCCCTTTCGAATCCCCAGAACTCGAAATCCTGGTATCATCTAGATCTATGGTCCATATTGTCAACTTGATCAACGACCCAGATCAAATCCCGACATTCTACCTTTCGGGATTTTGGCAGGGTATTTACTCCTATTTCCCCAATCTCCATAACCCCGACGACTCTAGATCTTTGCCATGCATCCCTACAAGTGGATGGTCCAGATTCTTTCGGGACTCCTCCTTCCTACCACATCACCCTGTCCTATGACCTAGGGCTCACCCACAGAGTGCATCGGGGTTTTGTATACCGGGATTTCATGACTTGCAAAGACGAGGGGTCTTGCCCTTTGGTTTCCCGGGTGCCGAAACGCTGAAACCTATTCATACTAAACCGATTCGGGGTTTCGTATACTGGGACTTCACAACTTTAGAGGATGAGGGGTCTTTCCCTTTGGTTTCCCAGGTGCCAAAACATCGCAACCTATTTACGCTAAACCGATTCGAGGTTTCGTATACCGGGACTTTGCGACTTGCGAGGAAAAGGGGTCTTGCTCTTTGGTTTCCCAAGTGTCGAAACATCGAAACATATTCATGCTAAACCGATTCAAGGTTTCGTATTCCAGGACTTCACGACTTACGAGGACGAGGGGTCTTTCCCTTTGGTTTTCGGGGTGCTAAAACGCAGAAACCTATTCACGCTAAACCGATTTGAGGTTTCGTATATCGGGACTTCATGACTTGCGAGGATGAGGGGTCTTTCCCTTTGGTTTCCCGGGTGCCGAAACGCTAAAACCTATTCACGCTAAACCAATTGTCCAGATCACTCATGGATCAACGACCACGATCACGTCGTGATTTTGCGAAATGCTACCCAACTACCACATGTCCTGTGTTGATGGACGGTTCCGAATACTTCAGGACTTTCAGGAGTTCGTCAATTCCACTCTCCTGCTTATGCAAGGGTTAAGATCGACGGTCAATAGAGCTCCGACAGATCCTAGGGTATTTCCGAAAGGATTCCGACCATTTTTCTACCAAATGAGGGGGTATTCTCTTTCGATAAATGGGACTCGCTATCCTTTCTGAGCTTGATTCACGAGATTCAACCTCTCAGGGCTTTGAACTCCCATGACTTCGAAACCTGAGAGAACTACTCTTTCTTGTACAAGGTTTCCAGACTCATATCACATGATCCTTGAGAGGGTTCTTGGGTAATTATCCCTAGGCTTGGTGACTTGACTGAAAATCCTTCCTAATTCACCGAGCTACGAACTCTGTGACAGGGGTAAAGTAAACTCGTGGGTTTAATATAACGGTAGTATTTTCAAGCAACTCACTCTGGCTCTGGAATGTGAGGAAACTTCCCGGGAGGAGGTGACTTCAGGAAATTAAACTAGGACATAGCATGATTCAGTAGACGGGACAAATCTCAAGGGAACGAAGTTGTATTCTCAAATTATTCCTTCTATACATAAATCGATTATGGTCATATAATTATAAACATGCATCCATTATTCCCAATCCAAACAAAAAGCAATCACTTCTATACATAAATCATTTATGAGAATATAAACAGGAGCATGCATCCAGGATATTAAATTCAAAATACAAGACATAATCACTTATCAGAAACACCAGGTGTGACACGACTACAAAGAGGGGTGCTCATTTCCACCCAACCGTAGGCTCAGTGACTCCAAACAGATTTACCACTAGCCACCCCCGAGCTAGACCACGATGCTTGAGATTCGGTCTCCTACTTTTAGCTCAACGAAAGTTAAGGACGAAGGTTACTCTCCTTCTCCTTTGTTCAAAACTCCTTGTATTTTCCAGAGTTCCCCACGGTTCTCTTTCGCGATCCCTATCGCGCGTGTTTCTTCTTCCTGTTCCCCACACTTCCTTTCTTTCCTTTTCTGCAAGACTGTGTGTGGCGCAAATTCCCTTGCCCGTGGTCAGGTCTGAGAGCTTCTACGGATGAGCAGTTCACCCCTATCCCCTCATTAACTCTTGAGGAGCCTCCCCACCTACTATCCTTACGGGTAATTCATTCCAAGGTCAGAGAGTTTCTCTTGGTCTTTGAGAAAGTAAAAACCAGTACAATATTGGTTTGGTGGAAGTTAACGCAACCATTCCAGGTCCCTTCCACCACCTCTCATTAGCCATCGTGGTCTCTTTTAGCACATCCCCCCTCCTAGCAGTCACGCAACACATAATCATAACATAATTTGCATTCATCGACCTTTATACAAAGGTTCATCAAATCAAACATTCACATCTTTGAGTTTGCCAGAGTTCTTGGCCAATATAGATATTTTTATAGACTGGGGGAAAAAGGGTGTTACAATTCCTCTCTTCACCCCCTCTTCCATGATACCCCTTATCTGTAACCTTTTTTCTGTGTGGACCCATCTGCCCATTTTTTTTCTCCCAAAATGGCTCTCACCTGCAATCAAGAACTCAACACTTGCTCACTGACAATGAAAAAAAAAGAAGTACATCCAAGAACTCACTTCCAATATTTCTACCCTCAAATCTGATAATGCTACCCTCAAACATGATACTGCTACCCTCAAAATGTTAGAAAAACAGGACCGCAAAGCAATACAATAAAACAAATGCGGAAACAAAACACAGAAGATACACAATACAATAGTGACATAGATTTATGTGGTTCACCCAGTGTGATCTACATCCACCAGAGAAATTGCTAGGTCCTTCCTTTATTATTATCCAACAAATGAAGGGATACAACCTACAACAAAACCCATTGTAACTTCCTCTTCTTTCTCTCATAGTCTCCTTTGTCAGAATACAATACTCACCATAATGCATAGTCACAATACATTTCCCTTATAACAGAGGGTTGCCTTCTAGGGAAAAAACCCCACATAATTTCTACCGTTAGATTTGCGACCTTATAATGAACGGTCTAGATTTACAATGAAATTACAATATACATTTACAAGGCAATTTTTCCTTCAGGGGATTCGACCCCCCGGACCCCGCAGAGGTGGTACCCCCCCTCTACACTCCCTCGCGTGGAAGAGTGTACATACTTCTAGGGTGTAAAGTCTTCATGGGGTATAAACATGGCTGAAAGAAAGGACCTCTGAATCAAGAAGATAATTAGGCTCCACAACCAACATAAAATTGATCTGTGAGGTTTTGCAACAGTCCATAGACTCACTCTTGACCAAGATGAACCACTTCATGAGTCAATTCCAAGGTCCTACCTCCTATGAAAAACCTTACCACCATGAATATGCCGACTCTTACAATTACCAAGCCTTTCATTCCAATCAAACTAATTGAGAACTGTGTCTTCTTAGAGTTGAGGTGAACAAATTTGATGGCTCAGATCCCATGGGATGGGTCACAAATATGAAATATTATTTCTCCTTACATGACATCACCGATGAATTGGGAAAACTTCATTATAGTGTCCTCTATATGGATCCTGCTTGCTAGAAATGGTGGCAATGATGTAAAAATTCATGCCAAGGGTATGTTGCTTGGACACAGTTTGTGGTCAAACTTTATGAATGCTTTGACACACACACCCACCATTTGGGTCATTTTACCAAGTTGAAACAGTCGGACATAGTGCAAGAATTTATCACCACCTTTGAGCATTTGGATTTTAGAAAGGAGGGTATGTCTGATACCTTCTTGAGGGAATGCTTTATTATTGGCCTAAAGGATGAAATCTGAGCTCATGTCCTAATGGATCGCCCCCAGACTTGGGTGGAAGCTAATAAACATGTCAAGGAAGCACACCAAGTTTTCTTTTCCCAGAAATGAAAAACACTCTTTTATTCCTCACCCTAAACCTACCAATCTTGCCCCTCATGCCACTCCTCTCAAGATCTAGAAATTAACTTGAGCATAAATGGTTGAATGCCAACTCAAGGGTCTTTTCTATAATTGTGATGAAAACTATTTTATGGGGCACAAGTGTAAGGAACATAGGCTTTTTATGGCCATTTCTGAGGATGTTGCGGAAAAGGAGGCTGAAGTTTCCCTTGTGGAAGAGATACCTCAATAACATGATCATACTCTACCCTCTAATCCACTAGAAGTTGAACCTCTGATTTCCCTACATGCCCTCACTAGCTTCTCTTCTCCCCAAATCCTCAAGCTAATTGGATACATTAAGCATAGGAAAGTCATAATCCTAATTGACAGTGATAACACCATAATTTTATTCATCGTTGCACTGGCAGGGGAATCAATTGCTATATATGTACAGTCAACATTTTTCGAATCATGATTGTCAATGGAAGTTCCATGAAATGTGGCAGGAGCTGTGAAAAAGTGCACCTACAAATTGGTCAATACCACTTGAAATCTCATATGTTTTCTATCGACGTGGGTGGTTTTGACATTGTTCTCGGTCTTGAATGGTTACACACTCTCAACCCCATCCTCATGGATTTAAGGACCTAACAATGCAATTCCAATAGGAAGGACAATAGAATAAGTTCCAAGGCATCATAGAAGGCTCACCTGAGATCATTAGTTTTCATCGAATGGAAAAACTACTAAAAAATGGTTATTCTGACATTATTTCCAAACTCTATTCCATTCACGTCATTGAGACTCCCTCTATGCACCCTCACCTCCAATCTATATTGTCATGACACCAATCTGTTTTTGACACTCCCCATGGACTTCCCCCTTCCCATATCGTCCATGATCATTCCATTCATCTAGTCCTAGGCAATCTTCCTCCCAATATTCACCCTTATCATCATCTGTTTGCCTCAAAAAATGAAATCAAGAAAATTGTTCAAGAATTGTTAGAAGTAGGTGTTATCCGTCCTAGTACCAGTCCATCTTCTTCTCTAATTTTCATGATACTCAAGAAATAATACATTTGGCACACGTCCTAATTTTTTATCCCTCAACAAACTCACAATCAAAGAAAAATTTCCCATTCCTATCATTGATGACCTTTTGGATGAATTGATTCGTGCTCAATACTTTACCAAACTTGATCTCCATTTTGGATACCAACGGATACATATGAAAGAAAAATACATCCCCAAGAATTCCTTTAGAACTCATGAGGGTCACTATGAATTCTTGGTCATGCCCTTTTTGGCCTTTGTAATTCTCCCTCCACTTTTAAAATTCTCATGAATCATTTCTTTTGTCCTTTCCTCCGATATTATCATATATAGTAAAATGTGGCAAGCCCACCTTACCCATTTGGATCAAGTTCTCCATATCCTATGTAAGCACAAAAATTTTCCCACACACTCTAAATGTGCTTTTGGTGCGTTCAAAGTGGAATACATGGGTCATATTATCGAAAAGGATGGTGTATGGGTGGATCCTAAGAAAATTGAAGCTATGACAGATTGGCCTTTCCCTAAAACTCTTAAAATCTTGTGTGGTTTCTTGGGTTTAATAGGATATTATCACAAGTTTGTTTAGAATTATGGAAAAATGCATCTCCTCTCACTTCTCTCCTTAAAAAGAATGTTTTCATTTGGACTCCAACAACTAATTAATCCTTCCAATCCTTGAAATATGTTATGTGCACAACTCCTATCCTAGCATTACCAAACTTCACCAAGAATTTTGTCCTGAAATGAGATGTGTTAGGGAAAGGAATTGGAGCGGTCCTCATGTAATATGGTCTCCCTTTGGATTTGCCACTAGAAAAAAACTATCAGAGTGACATTTGGTCCAATCAACTTATGAAAAGGAAATGTTGGCTATTCTACATGTAGTTGATCTCTGACATTCATATCTATTGGGGAAACACTTCCAAATTAAAACTGAGCATCGTAGCCTCAAGTATTTTTTGGAGAAAATAATTTCCTCCCCAGAGAAACAAAAATGGGTCACCAAGATGTTTGTATATGATTATGAGATCATCTACAAGGAGGAAAAATAAAATTTGGTTGTCATTTCTCTTTCAAGGAAATATGAAGATCAAGGGTCCTTCTTTTCCCTCTCATTCATTATAGTAGATTGGCTTCATGATGTTTTCCAGGAATGGTTGCAAGACCCCAATCTTCTCCAAAATTGCAATAGGATGCTCAAGCTTCTCCATGACACTCTTGGAACAATTAAGAGCTTCACTATAAATTTATCTTGTATTTAAGCAAACAATCGAACCTTAAATACACTATACTATCTGAGTTTAATTCCTCACCCATAGTTGGGAATTCAAGGTTTACCAAAACCTATGAATGGGTCAAACATTCTTTTTTCTAGAACAATATGAAACATGACATCCACACCTTTGTGGCTAAATGTGATACCTATCAATGCAATCAGGGATAAATAGTCAAATCTCCAAGCACACTCCAATTGCTCCAGATTCCACCTGCTATTCGAAGGGATGTTTGGTAGTAGATCGTCTTTCCAAATATGCTCTTTTATTTTCTCTTCAACACCCATTCATCGCATCCACAATGGCCCAAATATTTATGAATAATATATTCAAATTCCATGGCATGCCTCATTCGATTATCTCTGACTGAGATCCAACTTTCACCGACAATTTTTGGCAAGAATTGTTTAGGCTCCAGGGAAACCAATTGCATCTCAACATCACCTATCATCCCCAGACTAATGGAAAAACTAAAGCCTTCAATAAGTGTTTAGAAACATATTTGCAGTTTTTTCATCCGACAAACAAAATCAGTGGGCTCAGTGGTTACCCCTAGCTAAGTGGTGGTACAACACATCTTACCATACTACCACTCACATGACTCCTTTTGAAGCAGTCTATGGGAAAAAGCCACCATCAGTTCTCTCCTACATGTCAAGTGTCTCCAAGGTTTAGTAGGTTAATAACAATCTTGTACTTCAAGAGACCATTCTCCATAACCTCAAAGAAAATTTGGTCATGGCTCAGAATCACGTGAAGAAACAAGTAGATCAGGGTCATTCCAAACATCAATTCATTGAAGGGGATCATGTGTTTCTTCATTTGCAACCTTATAATAAGAATTCACTAAAAAATGAACATTTTCATAAACTTCCACCCAAATTTTATGGTCCTTATACCATTCTCAAGTGACTGGGTCCGATGGCCTACCAGTGAGCTCTGCCCAATAATTCTAATCTCCATCCTATTTTTCATGCCTCGTGATTAAATAAAGTGATTGGAACTAAGTGCCAGACTCAAAACTAATCTCCCCGAGTTGGATGAAGAAGGTTCCATTTGGTTGCAACCATAAACAGTCTTGGACCATCAAGTGTGTCATCTCTACCATTGCACCATTAAGAAAGTGTTAGCTTAGTGGAAGGATACAACTCCAGAATATGCCAATTGGGATCATGCTACCATTGTACAACAATTTCCAATTCTCAAGCCTCAAGGAAAAGGTTGTTCTTCAAGGGGGAGGGAACGGTAGGGACCTAACCACCCTAACCCCTCACGTGGGTAGAATAATATATTTTCCATGTAATAAATGATGACATTAGTTAATAAGGCCTATTTAATAATGTGAATAAGTCTAATGTAAGAATACTTAATAGAATCTTTCGCTTATAGAAAGATCTTCCTCTCGAATGTTCTTTAGAAAATAAAATTAGTATAAATAGGAGTATAAGGCATGATAAAGTATTCTCTTGAGAATTATTGTAATAGATCTCTGCTCTTTTGGAGGTTTCCCCCTCGAAGAGACAAGTGAATTTGGATTTCTATCAATAAAGATATCATTTTTGGTGTTGCGATTCTTTATATTTTGTTGTCCCCCTGGGATTTGTTGCAATATTTATGTTTCTTCTTATTATAATATATCTGGTACCTTAAATCATCCTATTGATATCTTCTTCTTTGATTCTTACGTGATGATATCCTGACCTTGGGTCAATCTTGGAAAATATTCTTGCACCTTTTAGTTGATTAAAAAAAACTATTAATTCTTCGCAAATGATATTTGTTCTTTATGGTAACCTTATTCAATTGCCTGAAATCAATACACAACCTTAAGTTTTCATCCTTCTTCATCACAAAGAGCACTGAGCTACCCCATGGTGAGACACTTTGGCATATTACCCCTTCAATATTTCTTCTGTTGAAATTACTAATACAACTGAGAGGGGGGGGGTGAATCAGTTGTATTTGAGCTTAAACAATTTTAAGTCTATTAAAATATTCTTAATCTTTCTTCAAGTGGTCATCAACATTATACAGCATATGGACAGTAAAAGTAAAAAGCATCAGTCACACATAAGGTATACACAGAGACATATTTTCACGAGGAAACCCATAAAGGGAGAAAACCTCTTCTTCTTCGAAATGATAGGCAGACTTTTAAGTTCTGTACATCATCTTTAATTGAGCACCAACTCAATGTGAGGCTGCTACCTCTGTTTTACAAGTTGCAACTTGTTTGAGAGAACCAACTCTCTGGTTTCTCTAGCACCCACTAGAAGGAAGCACCAACTCCCTATATGTTCGAGTACCAACTAGATGGAAGCACCAACTTCTAGTTACACAGGCTCCAACCTGTATAACAGAGAACACTTGTTCTCCCTTGCACCACCCTGCCACCCTGGTTTCTCTGGTGGCAACCAGATGGAAGCTACAACTTCCTGTGTTCAATCTCTCACTTGAACCTTTGAGGACAACAGTCCTCCCAAGCACCTCCCAACCTCCCTATAACATAAATGAACATATAAACATTCAACTACACAGATACATCAATTCTTACCAATCTTTCTTTGTTCTATACATCTGGTCATCTTCTAACTGTTCTGCAATTCATTTCTTCCTATGTCTGTTCAGCAGGTCTTCTCTGCATCAACTTGTTTTGTCATTCTTCTCTTCTTCAACTTGTTCTATTATTCTGTTATGCGTTTTATCTCACACTGATCATATGCTCAATCTCATACTGCGCATACTCTCATTCTCCTTTTCTTACAATTTCATCCTTTTCTCATACAGAAAAACCAACCTCACACTGTCTGTCTCATTTTCTTTTATACACCTCACGGTGGTTGCACTTCGCATTTCCTTCAGCAAAAGAAAGACAACTATCCGAGCAACTGAAACGCCAACCGATTCGCAAACATGAGTCTTTTTCGCTAACAGATTCGTAACTGAGGAGTTAACTGTGAGAGAGAACAGTAACCTTCTGATCATACTCAAATTTATCTGCGCCGTTGGATGAATTTTATTGACATTGCCTTTAAATCGGGTTTCAGCATTTCAACAATCCTGTGTTGATTGTCTTGACACTTCATTTCGCGATCTCCGAAGTTCCGATACAAAACTTTTCTGCACTAGCTCCTTCTCGAATATGACTATGGTCATAACCAAGCGCCTATACAAAAAGCGCTTTCGCGATTTCTCATTTCGCAATTTTCGACACTATGCTCCGTTGACCCCAAGTTAGCGAAATTTTGATCACTTGCCACATGTCCTATGATTCCATGGTCCAGATCTGATCTTGATTCAATGGCTACGATTGAATCATGATTTCTCGATTTCAGCATTCTTGTTGCATTGGGTTCTTTGCCTCTCGATGTCGCGATTCTTGAAACTCCGATATGGAGTTAGATCAACGATCTAGATCTGATCTTGACTTAATGGCTATGATTAAATCGTGATTTTGTATATCGTGATTTCAAAGTTCTTGTTGCATTGTTTCTTTGACATCTCCAACACACAATCCTCAAAACTCCGACATGGACTAGAATCAATGGTCCAGATTCAACCTTGATCTGACGGCTCAGATTAAGTCGCGATTTCACATATCATGATTCTTGATGTTAATATTCTTTGACCTCTTCAACTCTCGATCCACGAAACTCCGACATGGACTGAGATCAACGGTCTAGATTCAACCTTGATTTGACGGCTCAGATTAAGTCGTGATTTTGCATATCACGATTACGCTCGCTTCTCCTTGTACCTTAAAGGACGTGCGGGTTCTTCTTGATCCAACGGTTGGTCGGATCCTGTTCTTGGATCTAACGCCTGAGATCTATCCTCCTCTTCAACGATCTCTTCTTGTCTACATTCAGATCTGAAGACTCTCTTTCTTTCAGGAATTTGAAGGGGATCCAACGATCAGAAATGGACTTCATCATGCCTGATCAACAGTTTAAATCAATCCTCGATTTGACGACTGAGGATTGTTACGTTTAGAAAATTGTTGCGTTGTTTTTCTTCCTGAACTTTTCTTCTGTTTTCCTGTCTGTTACTCATGCCATCTTCATTTTTGTACCTGCCATTAATGACAATCATTCGTTGTTTGTTAAATATTTTCCATTCGCTATCTATTAAATATTTGCCAACAATCTCCCCCTTTGGCATTGATGGCAACACAAGCACCCACATGTATTCGGACTCGACTCTCCTCCCGAACTCTTTTCTCCCCCTTTGACATCAATGTCAAAGAAGAAACATTCTTCCCGTGATCTTGTTGCAAAACATACTCCCCCTGTTGACTATAAGCAT
>WSFP011476582.1:0-16877 GCA_009831015.1 Picea engelmannii
ATTGAAAAGTCTAAGTAAAATGTCATCTAAAGTTAGGGCATGACCAAACACCGCACCCCATTGTATCTTCCACAGAGGGTTGATTAAATTGTTAATTATTGATCATTTGAAAAAACTAAATTGATCATGGGATCATTTCCTCTTCTGGGGTGGTTTTAATAAATATGTTGTTTCCAAAAATCAATCCAAGAAACTTAAAACTCAGCCTAAAGGGGATATTGTTGCTGAAAAAACAGTTGAAATATTTGAACCTGTTATACAAACCAGCTTTTTCCTTACCAGAAGTATGAAGCAATGCTCATTGGAAGGGCAGGGGGAAGCTTCTAATCCAATACCTGTTGTGAATAAGGTCTACACAAAGAATAATATTAGGGAAACAAGAAAAGAACAGGTTAATACTACTCAAGAACAAACCAAGGAAATTCCAAAAAGTCAGGATCAGAGCTTTCTAGATAAATCTAATGTTAAACTTAGGAAAAATGAAGAGGTTCATTGTGAAATATCTCCTCCATCTGTACATAAACATGTGCCTATGGATTTCAGCAAACTAGAAAGTTCAAAAAAAGGAAAATCTATCAAAATCTGTAAAAAAGAAGAAGGGGGAGCATGTTGCACAAGCTGTAACATATGAGAAAAGAAAACCTTACACAAGGCCTATCAAAAAGTTGAGATTGAATGAAAATCTTAGATTGAATCCTTCTCTTAAAGACCTGATCATAAATATAGATGAAGATACACATGAAGATGAAGAAAAGGTATAGGTTAGCAGAAGAAAGGGAACAAAACAACAAAAGGAGGTTAGAAAAAAGAAGACTGAACATCTGCTAGAAGAGAAATAAACAACTAGAAATAGATCAACATAGTAGGTACAAAGTAAATTTCAGCAGAAAATTCCTATAGCATGTAACATATTACTCCCAGATATCAAGGAAATTTATCATCAGTTAGTTGTGTTTTAACTGGAAAATTATGATGTCAAGGTACATATCAGCCTAATACGATCCATGTTTCAAATTATGCTTATCATCACAATATCAGTTGGAGTCTATGTATAGAAAAATAAAATTTTCATTTTCAGGTTTTGTTAAATAGGATTTATTTTCGTATATTTTCCAACTTAGGAAAATCTAATCCTTCTTGAAATCCTATAGAGGCACAACGAATGTAATGTATATACAAACTTCGATATGGAATAGAGAAAGGGGGTTTGTATTTTTTTGGAAAAGAGATTATTGTTTTTGTATCAAACTCTTTTAGATATCAATGAAGGGAGTTTAAGCAAAAGTACATGAATTTTACCTCAAAGATTCATGTTATGGTATCTCATTAGTATTCCTCTAAGTCCATGTGTTCCTTACTTTGTTTTTTCCATTCAATGTTGTTCTTCATGTTTGAATGGAAAGTATATGAATACATAATTAATTTATTAATGCTTTGTTTCATTTGCATTCAAACATTATCACCTTATCTCACTAAAGTTAATGTAGAATTCATCCATGGTTTGATGCTCTATTTTAATGGACTGTATGTCTTATTTCTTCCACCATACTACAATAATGTAAATGTCTAGTGTGATATCATATGCCTTTCCTTTGAGAGTTATATATTCATAAACTAGTCTTGAAGACATTTTGATTGATGTATTGTAAATATGACTCAATGCCCAATGGTATTGCCTTCAACCCTACCAACCACGTCATAAAACCCTATGTTTATTTACATTTATGGCCATTGTCCTTAATATACGAGCTATCTTTGAATTGACATCAGACAACATATTCAAAGAGAGAAAAGGCCAGATTCCAACCCAAAATGGTTCGAAGGTTACCTTGGCATTTTCCCTCACAGCCTAGGAAAATCACCAAGTGATAACATGATGGATCATTTTTCTTTGATGGATATGATGCTTCATTTGGGGAGCTTAATCAACTATAACAGGATAAATATGATTTTCGGATCAAAATGACAAATATTGGAACCTGATTTTGAGGGTTGCAGACAGAGCACAAATTCCATATTTAGTTCCATGAAAATAGCAATCAAATCTAGCACCAAATTTCCAAACAAGAAAAATTATTCGACACCTATGGATCAAAGTTGAAGGAGGCTAGTGCATGGATTTTCTAGTACATATTTTTAAGTATAGTTAGTTATATTATCTTTTAGATTTTCTATGTATTTTAGAAAGTTGTAATTAACACTTCCAGAAAACTTTGGATCTGGGTATTGGTGTAGTCATTCTATATATTTTGAAACTTTTCAATGTAAATGGGTTGGGATCTAAGAGAATACCATTGGAATTTTTTACCTTTGTGATATTAATAAAGATTTTCAAGTAGAAGTACTTGAATGTTGTCTCAAAGATTCTTGTGTTGGCTTTCTACAATATGTCTTCTAGTGAATTTTTTCCTTTCTGTGTAGATTGTGATATGTTATTCTTATATATTTGAATGAATATTATATAGATATATAATTCATTTGTTGATTCTATATATCTTTGCATTCAGATTTTGCACTAGTCTTCTGATATTATAGAAAAATCCATTCTATGTTAGATTCTCTGCTATGATTGGTCTGTATTTCTCTTTTCCACCACCACCATACTACAATAATTTAATGTTTGATAGATTTCCAACTATATTTCCTTTGAGAGTACATATTCATGTCAACCAGTCTTGAAAACCTTTAATTGATATCTCATTTTAATGACTCCATGCCCAATGGAATTTTGCTCGACCCTACCAACCACATCATAAACCTTGTCTTCTTTAAAGATCTATCTATTGTGACTGAATTTCCTTGAGGGAGCCCCCTCTAGTTGGAAGGGCTAGTTTCCATCCTAAAGATTGGTTTGAAAAGGTTACCTTGGGGTTTTCCTCTCACAACCAAGGAAAATTACCAAGCGATAATAATGTGAAATACTTGTTTAAGTTAGATCCATCAGGGTTTATGATTTAAAGATTAAATAATTGAAGAGAAATGATTTTGGTGTCATGGAATTTCAAGATCAATAAAAGAATAATAAGTTGTCTGCAATTCCATCCATTCTACTAGATTTACAATTCCAATTCATGGGAATATACTGGGAAAGATCTTTAAAAATGATATAGAATGAATAACAATTGAATGAAGCTTGATGGATTTCTTAAGTTGGTGTGCTTATTCAAGTGGAATTATCTCATTTTGAACTCACTTTGGAAGATTGAGTTAACTTTTTTCTCCATTCTTATACATATAGTACCAGTACATCTAAGTCTACCTTCCCAGGTTGAACATTCTAAGTTGTAATTAATAGTGAATATAATTATCTCGACACTCAGACTCTCATTCATTGCCAAAGAGAGGAACACATGAAGGAACACTCAAACATATTGAGTTGCTTGGGAGGGGTGACAAAATGAATCCCTGAGGTGGGTTAAGTTGATCTACTATGCAACCAACCAAAGATTGGAGGGACACCAACCAAGATGCTATCTACAGAATCAAATTGCTTCCCTTGATGACTTATCATGAAAGAAATTTTCTCCTCGTCCCATTCCCTTAGTTCTAGAATGTGGCTTGGTGTTCCCACTGCATATTGGTCTCCATCACAATTTAATGTTTCTTGTTTTTGTAGCTCAAAACCCTCCTTCCGGTGATTCTTCCACATGGTCGAATTCACAGTGCTACATTGGGCCTAAACCACCTCCCATTCATGGTTCTTTAGCCCTTGTTTCACTTCCTCAAGTTTTCACAGCACACAACATTTGTTGCAACAGTGGTAGTGCACCATCCACACCCTAGCTTTGAACAAAAATCCATCAATGCCAAATAAATTCTTTGCCCTAACTTTGACAAGAAATCGATAATGCCAAATATCTTGTCGACTGAGACTAAAATACGGAGAAAATCTAGAGGCCATTTTTCTTGTAAAACCTTCTCCACGTGCTCCAAAATGAATGCATTAAAGGTCGTCCATAACTCAGTATCATCTTGAGGAATCTCACATATGGCTTGCAGTTTTTTCATTGTACAATTCATTAGAGCACAAGATGGTGGAAGTTGTATACGAGAGTGAGGGTGACAGGGGCATTTGAATTCTGTATCCTTTCTCTCTTGCATGTGGAGCCAAGTGTTGATAGGTGATTGGATTTTTGTAGTACACTTACATGGCATGGGAGGTATATGATGCAACGTTTTATGATTTCCCCCCCATTTAAACAATGAGGGATAAGTGACAATGACTGAAATTCACATATATAATGACCAAAAAATGAGAGAAAAGTGACAAACACAAAGACCAAAATTCACATATAAATGAACAAATGCCAGTTTTAGTGGCTAATTTATGATATCTTATCACGCGACCAAAAATGTGGTCATATTTAGTTTGGTTATTTATAGCTTGTCTTGTAGTCATTAATTTGGTCATTAATTGTCACAATTAATGAGAAAATTAATGACCACAAGACAAGCTATAAATGACCAAACTAAATATGACCACATTTTTGGTTGCATGATAAGAGACTGGAAATTATCCACTAGTGATATCCAAATCAAAAGTGGTCATTTATATGTAGATTTTGGTCATTTTTTTGGTCACTTATCTCTCATTTTGTACTAATGTCAGAGTTGTTGCGGTAAGGTTGTATGAGAATGTTATTTCCAATTTTAGGAGCACTAAGAGTTGGTTAAAATAAATTAATTGCAATATAGGAGTCAAACAAGGTTTTCCCCTATCCCCTACCCTTTTTGGCATTTACATTGACAAGTTAGAAGATTGTTTGAAAGTTGTGTATTGTGATGGACCAACTCTTTCTAGTATAGTAATCATCCTTGTTATCTATGTAGAATATATCGTTCTTATGGAAATGAATCCCCACAACCTTAATAAGAAACTTATAATCCTCAAGGACTTATGTTCTAGTACATGTATGATTATGAACACTGAAAAAATGAAGGTTATCATCATTAAATCCAACAAGATCACCTAAATAGTTTTTTATGTGACAACAATATCTTGGAGGAAGTGCCTTCGTACAAGTATCTTGGAATTGATATTCATCACAAGCTCACTTGGAAATATAAAATTGAGAAAATGATAAATGGAGGTTGGAAATATTATTATGGGCTTGAAAATAATTGTAAATTAGCATACCTTTGCATATGGGATAAGAAAAACCTCTCTTTGAGACTCTTCTCACTCATGTTATCTTACATGTATGTGAATTTTGGGGATGTGATATCTCTTGAGAATCTTGGAGAAAAATAGAGTAGATTCAAAATAATTTTATGACTTATAAGGGTGAGTGCAAGCTAATTATGGTCTCTCATGATGCGTTAGTGGTAATGCAAACCTAGAAAAATAACAATCCATTAACTTGGAGGGATTATTCAAGGTACTTTTACAATTAATTTGAATATGGTGTAAGAATATGAGACGTAGGAAATTGAATTAGCTTTCTGAATACACAGCTTTTATTCATAGAAATGTGAATAGCTATGTCAAATTTGACTTTTATAACAATGGTATCTTATTTTTCCAACAAAATATAAAGTATATGTTTTTGTTCGTGAAGGTGTTGAGTACCTTAATGATGGAATTTCGTTCCAAAAACTTGTATAGTTGTAGAGAAAACATTTTTCTTGTGTCGTGTATTTTTTGGAAATTTAAAATATTAATTTATATTTTTTAAAAATTATCAAAGTCAACATGTCACTGAAATTACAATTTTTATTATTTGTGCAGGACAAGAGGGTATTAGCATGATCAAAACAATTTTTTTTCAGATCATAGGTATCGTTCTTCTCTAGTGCCGCATATAACTCATTCGAGAAATGGTTAAGGAAAAAAAATATATAGAAGAAATAAGAGAGGTATGTATTCTAGGATTTTGATATATGCGAAGACAAAAATAGATTAAAAATAATAAACAATATTAATTTTTTTTTTAAATTATATATTTGGAATTTGCATAGCTGAATCTATCTATGTCTATAGTTTTTTCAACAACTAAATTGTTTAGCCAATAGAAAAATAATTTCAAAGACAAAGATATAGAGAGGTATTCACAAAAATGGAGGTTTTTATAAACTTACAAATAGAGCCACTAGGTTTGTCATCCCGAACCTAAATCTGAGCCAACCAAATCAGGATACACATTGTCAATCTTGCCCAAAAGAATTTTAATTCACACTCTCTCTCAAGCCTTCCTCTTTGTCTTTCTCTCTCTCCTTCTCACACTCTCACACACACTCTCTTTCCCCCTCCTCCCTTTCTCTCCCCCCCTCCCTCCCTCCCTCCCACTATATCTCCTACATTTACCTCTCTCTACACCCATATCTATCTTCCTCTCTCTCCCTCTCGCACTCTCACATACTCTCTCTACTACCCTTATATGCCTTGCTCTCTCTCCCTCTCACACTCTCACACACAGACTTTCTATCCCCCTTCTATTCCATCCTCTCTCTCCCTCCCACACTCTAACAAACTCACTCTCTACCTCCCCTATTTGTCTTCCTCTCTCTCCCTCCCATAATCTCGCAAACACACTTTTTTCCCCCCTCTATGTCTTCCTCTCTCTCTCCCTCCCACACTCTAAGTCACTCACTCTCTACCTCCTCTCTTTGTCTTCCTCTCTTTCCCTCCCATAATCTCACACACACACTTTCTATCCCCTCTCTATGTCTTCCTCCCTCTCCCTCCCACACTCTAACACACTAGAAAGTTTGGTACATTGAAAGGCAAGGCATGGTAAGACAAGAAATTCCCTTGACCTAGACTTGGTAAGGCATGTGAAGACCTAGACCTAGACCTAGACCTAGACCTAGAATTAGACAGAGACTTAAACCTATACCTAGACTTAGACCATGAACTAGACCTAGATTGTAGCATCGTCGACCACCTATTGGGCAATTCCACTTAAGTTTTGAACTCTGATATGAATATAAATTATAAAAATACTTTGAAAATGCACAGATTCTTACAAAAGAATAACAAAAATACGCATGAACCATACATAGGAAAACCCATAAAAACATGCATAAATATTAATGCAACACATCTATTAACACAAATTGACAATTAACTTTTATTAAAATAACACCAATTCTATGCAGACCTTCAAATTTTCTCCCAAACTTAGACCGCATTGTTCATAACTCTTAGCACTGGGTCACCCCTGAGATGGGAATAAAATCCACCTGGGTAAAGGATTTCTAACCCAGCTAAGGTATCTCAGACAATAAGAAAAATCAGTCACAGGTGCCCACTCAAAATAACATCCTACAGTCCCTCATTCCCCACATGCATATCCCACCCAAGGAAGTGTGCCCATTCTCTTCTCAACAATCCCTTGACTATCCCACTTTTCTTCTAGGACTTCAGCAACAGGATGGAAAAGAAGTCTCAAAGCCCTGTAGCTACAGTTTGGCACCTTTGGAAATGAATTCCCAACAATTCTCTCACCTAGAGAGAATTATTATGGGCCTGACAACCTACCTCTTCAATATCCTATAGGTCTGATAACCCACTTCTTCAGTCCATCTCCCAGCTAACCAGGGTACAGATACGCTGAAAGTAACATGAAGGTATGAAGGACAGTTGAATGAGTGAGTGAATGATGATAGAATGATAGGAAAATGAACTATGTCCAAACTATATGTATGTATGCTCTCAAGTGAATGATGATAGAATGGTAAGAAAATGAATTAAGTCCAAACTATATGTATGCATGGTCCCAACTTGACACTTATCATGCTGAGAACTATCTTGGCCCCACTTGTCCCCATCCTTGAAACTTAGGATAAAATAATTATACATAGTTTATACTTTAATGAATATTAATATAATATTCCTTTAGGCTTAAGCCTCCTAGATTATTCCCTTATCCTTAAATTTTAGTTGCCTTTCCCTATCTATTGGAGTTTAGTCCCCCATATTATTTTACATGGTTGACCTGCTGCAATGATGTGTTTTCATTAATATTTGCATGTGATTACATATTACAATGATTGCTCACTAGCCATTTTTATCATTTGGCTCTCTGTCCTAATAACTACATGGGAACTCCATCCTCAATACATAGGAAGTCATATATAACTCAACTATGCGCACTTCCATGTCACTACTTAGAACTTTCCCAAGTGCGTGTAACATTAATACTTGTGCGCCCCTATCTCGATAAGGAATAGTCATGCACTTAACCAAGTGTGGGGAACACCAAAACCAAGTGTCAACATCTCACCAGCCTATAAGCATATTTACATTTAAAATTATATGTACAATTGGAGTTTGACCTAGGGGTATTACATTTCCCTCCCCCTTATTTTTGCATTGTCCTCAGTGTAGTATATAGACATATAAAATAAAAACTTCAAAAGTCTTAAAAAAGATGTGGATACTCTTCCTGCATACCCTCTTCATGCTCCCAAGTTGTATCCTCTGGATCTGCTTCATATTTCGGTCCAATATTCACACTAGATGCACTTGAAATTCTCAGTCTTGGTCCATCTAAATCACATTCCAATCAATGACATGACTAACATCATGTACATAGTTTTTAAGCAATGATGCATGGAATTTATTATGAATAAACATTGATGGAGGAAAGGAAAACATGTATGTTATAGGCCCAATCCTCTCTAGGATTTCAAACGACCCACAATAATGATCTGCCAACTTTGAACAATTTCCCAACATTAGGGAACTTTTGTTGGCCTTTAATTTCAAGAACACGCGGTCACCCACTTTAAATTCCCCGTGAGTTCTTCCCTTATTAGCATAGATTTTATTCCTTTCATGGGAAACCTTTAAATTATGTTTCATTTTCATCATCTTCTCTTCCATTTCCCTAAGTAGTTCTGGCACAACCACTGCTCTATCTGGTGGAATGTCTCAGTTGACTGGTGTGTTTCACTTTCTCCAATAAAGTGCCTCAAGTGGGATCATCTTTAGAGATGCATGATACCCATTGTTATAAGTAAACTCCACCAAATGTAAATAATATTACCATTTGGATGGTTTATCCAACACATACATCCTTATCATATCTTTTATCACCTAATTTTCCCTTTATGTCTGCCCATATGACTCTAGATGATAAGTTGTACTAAAATTCAGATTTGTTCTGAATCCCTTGAATAATCCTTTCCAAAAATTTGATGTCAATTTTGGATCTCTTTCAGACACAATTTTCTTGTGTATACCATGTAGTCGAGCAATTGATCTCATATAAATATCAATAATGTTGGTTTCCTTGTGTGTGAGCCTTATTGGAATAAAATGGGTAGCTTTAATAATCTTATACACCACTACCATGATAGAATCATGTTGTTTGTTTGTTCTGGGTAGTTTGGTGATGAAATCCATTGTTACAACTTCCCATTTCCACTTAGGAATGGTTAATGGTTGTAGTAAACCAGCTGGGTGTCTATGCTCAGTCTTGACCTTTTGACATTCCAAACACCTCGCAATAAAATAAACAACTTATTTCTTCATTCTTGGCCAATAATATTGGCTCTTGATAGTTGCAATAATTTTTTGATAACCTGGGTGCCCAACATAAGGTACATTATGCATTTCTCTCAATATTATATTTTTCAATTCTTAGGAATTTGACACACAAATTTTGCCCCTGTACATGATATTTTCATCATTTTATAGCTTATAGTCTTCAATTTTCTGCGGTAAATTACCTTGATGAAAATTTTCCTTAACCTCCATGTATTATGATCTGATTTTGCAGCCTCTAAAATTCTATCTTTAAAATATGATTGGTACATGGTAATGGATGTAGCATGCATCTCATGCACCCTCCTACTAAGTGCATCAACCAACTTGTTCTCTTTACCTTTGATATGCTTTATATCAAATTCATATTCACTGAGGAATTCTAACCACCTACTTTTCCTAGAATTTAGATTTGGTTGTCCAAATAAATATTTCAGATCACTATGGTTTGTCCTCAACTTGAATATTTTCCCCATGAGGCAATGCCTCCACATCTTCAAGGCATGCACTATGGTTTCCAACTCCAAATCATGAGTAGCATAGTGCCTTTCATGCTCCTTCAACTTCCTTTATTCATAGCACACCACATACCCATTCTGACTAAGGATTCCACCAAGCCCTTCTTTACATCCATCCATGCATACAATGAACTCTTCATTTGGATACAAAATCCTTAGTATTGGAGCACTTGTTAATAAATGCTTCAAGTGTTGGAAACTCCTTTCACAATTTGATGTCCACTCAAACTTCACACCCTTCTTCTGCAGGTAAGTGATTGGGTATGCAATCTTTGAGAAACTCTCAATAAATATCCTATAGTAAACTACAAGTCCCATGAATGATCTTGCCTCAGAGACATTCCTTAGTGTTGGGAATCCTTCAATGGCCCTTATCTTTTATGGGTCCATTTCTATTCCTTCCTCTAAAATGATATAGCCCAAATAATGAATTTTCTTATGATAGAATGAGAACTTGCTCAATTTGGCATACAAGTGATGTTCCCTCAATACTTGTAATACCATCCTCAAGTATTTCTCATGCGTATTTCTCATGCTCTTCCTCCGACTTATAATACATAATAATTTCATCGAAAAATACAATGAAAAACGTATATAAGTATTCTTTGAAAATACCATCCATTAAACACATGAATACAACTGGTACATTTGATAACTCAAATGGCACCACTGTGAACTCATAATGGCCATACCTTCTTCAAAAGGAATTATTGTTGATGTATTCATATTTATTTCTTACCTGATGATAGTTTGACTTAAGATCAATCTTGTAGAACATTTTTGAATCTTTCAACTGATCAAAGAGGTCATCGATCCTTAGCAAAGGATACTTGTTCTTCACAGTTACCTTGTTCAACTTCCTGAAGTCAATGCAAAGTCTCAATGTTCCATCCTTTTTCTTCGCAAATAATACTAGGGCACCCCAAGGTGACACACTTGGGAGTATATACCCCTTCTTTAGAAGCTCTTCAAGTTGCATTTTCAATTCCTTCAATTTTGGCGTGCTCATATTGTAATGGGTCTTGGATACTAGGGTTTCTCGAGGCATCATATTGATGGAGAAATCAATATCTCTTTTATGGGGTAATACAAGTATTTCTTTAAATAAATCTTCAAACTCCTTTAGGACTATACAATTTTCAATATTTGGCACCATATCTTTAGGTGTCTCTTCCATATGTGCAACAAATATTTGGCACCCTTTCCTATAACTTTTCTTCAACTGCAAGGCTAAAACTTCTCTGATGGTTATTTCCCTAGGAATTCCCTGTACTATCCTTAAGTTACCTTCCCCTTCCAACCAAGTAAATTCGTTATTATAACATTCTAGAACAAGATAATGTTGGTCCAACCAATCCAGACCAATTAGGTAGTCATAGGAACCTAAAGGTATGATGTTCAAATATTCCCTGGTGCTTAGTCCATTCATGTCCATTGGGCATGCCTTAACCATCTCATTAATTTTTGTTTTAGCTTCTGTAGCCAACTGCACCAACCAATATTTTCCAATATTTCTTCTTGGAAAATGAAATATTTCCACCATCTTGGGATCTAGATATCTATGACTAGATCCTAAATCAATTAAAATAACAATGGTTTGGTTGTTGATATTACCTTCCACTTCAATAATATGTGACCAAAAATCAGCTTGTTTGTTGTCCAGGGCTGCGTAGATCCTAGGTATGTTTCTACCCATTTCCTCCACTGTATCATCTTGTTGTACATTGTGAACAATGCTCACTTTTTCACCTTTATAAGAGAAATCTCTGTACATATTGTCTCCCCCACAACCCCAACATTGAATAGGTGCTTACCTTGGTCTTTCCCTCAATATCTTAGTCATTTTGGGTTCTTTAGAAGTTGATTGTCCATGAGATTTATTTCTGAAGAATGGTGGCTTAGTCCCCTTCTTCCTTTATTCCATATTTCTTTTATTCTTGTCTTCCCAATATTTTTGGAAATTTTGTCTTCCTTTATTTTGATCATAAAGGAATTTAGTTCGCATTATGGTTTCCTCCAATGTTTTGGGATCATGATATTGTATCTTGTCACTGATAAATGATGGAAACCCACTCAAATACCTCTATATCTTAACTGACTCATCCTTGATAAAAGAAAAATGCTTCAACAACTCTAAAAATATCCTTTCATATTCATCTATGGTCATACTCCCAAGCTTGAGTTCAAATAACTCCTTCATTTTCTTTTCATAGTATTGCTTAGTCAAATATTTCTTTTGAAAATACCACTTGAATTTCCTCCAAGTAACCTTCTTCTCATCAATGTGTTGCACCTGCACAAATTGGTCCCATCACATTAATGTTTTTCCCTTGAGATGATAGATGTAAATTCTTCTTTATGCGCGTGAAGAGTAATTATGCAATTGAAAATACTTCATCATGCCTATCAGCCATGTCTTTGCATCCTCATCCTTCTTGTGCTCACCATCAAATGTAGGGCGCTTGATTTTTTTCATTTCTCCCTATAACTCATCCAACCTAGACCTCCTCTTATGTTTCTTGACAGGGGATGGACTTGAAATACTGTGTGCTCTCCTGGTGGAAAGCCTTGGGGAGTGATGGTGATATCTTCCAACACTTCTTGTTCTTCTCCTCTCATCATGAGACCAATGCCTTCCTTATTTGATTGAGTCATTCTCCTTATCCATCTTCTTTTCTATTCTGTCAAAGATCTGCATTAACTTTATGTTGAATCCCTCCTTCTACTCCTTGGATTCCATGAGCCTCTCATTATCATATTTATAACTTTGGACATCATTTTGCAAACTCTTTATGGTATCTACCAAGTTCGTTCTTTCTTCATTTCCTTTACCATGTCCATTTGAATTTGTACCTTCATTTCCTATATTGACATACATACCTTTGATCTCGTATTAATGGTTGTAATCCCCCTGTGCATATTCCATGATTATGAACTCTGTGTTGATCATATTTTGATCTAATTGTTATTAACTATACAAAATGTGCATTCAACAAAACTTGTTAGGCTAAATAATTTAACAAATTCATGAAATTATGTACAATTTTGGTTCGATAATGCATCATAATTCTTTTTTTTGATTTCTTATAAAATCCTTTTCCTAGATCAATTTTTGGGTGAATATTTATACTCTACTATCCAATACCTTTCCAATTCCTACTTCCGTGCTCAATTCTGAGTCTTGAGTAGAAAGTTATGCTCATTTGAAAATTGTCCATTAATTCTTCTGTTCATACTTCAACTAGGTGCAAATCTAAACTGTAATTATGCATTTTTCACTCGCTCCATTAGATTTTTGGTAGGATCCCAATTGGGTTTATTCGTAAACATAATTTCGGATAGTATTTCCAAGTTTGACCTCTTTCTGGGTTCTAGGATTTTAGATACAACATGCTGAAGTTTCAGGCCAATTAATGTTTTTGGCCTTGAATCCTACATGTACCTTCTATTTCCTATTAAACATTTTTAACATGCCCATAATTTTAATTCAACTCCATGACTATGTTCTATGGTTCAATATCTTTCCATAAACTTCTTGTGTGCCTCAATCTGATTCTGAAGAAGGAAGTTATGGCCTTCAAAAGTTAATTGGGCTTAAAATTTACTCTCCATTGTTTGGGTTGTAAATCACTCATCCTAACTTCATTTGACGAATGGGATACACCGTTATAAATCTATCACTGAGACATTTCATTTGATTTATAAAAGTTATAACTTGGGTACATTTTTTTTGAGTTTCCAAAAACACTATTTATGGCCTCAAAAATGCCCTGCAAAAAGATAACCTTCAAAAAATACAAAAATGTCACGAAAAACTCACTAGTTTCCCGTTGTTGTAGACCACCAAACCGACTTCGCGTGCACTAGTTCTACACGTGAAACTTTAAAATGTAGGGAATGCATTATGCACCTATCTACAATGTGCACCACTTTTATGTCACACGCCAATATCTAGTGCAAAAAACTTTTGTGTCGAGCACCAATATATCATGCGCACAACTTTTGTGTCACACACCAATATCTACTGCACATAATGCACTCTCCACACTACATAATGCCAAGGTTCAATGATCTCACACCACACACCAATATTATGCGCACACCACTATTTATACACCACACAGTGTCGAATTTTAGTGCCCACCCCCACACACTATAATTTTTCCACACATCACAAGATTTACTCCTGGGCCTAATTTTAGTGTGCAAACCCATGCAAAATTATCTTCCGTGCATCACCAGCTTGCACTGCACATCGCCAAAATTTAGTGCGCACACTCGTGCACCATAATTTTTTGCGCATCTCCAAATTTGCACCGAGCAATGCCCAGTTCTAGTGCACACACCTGTGCACCACAATTTTTCGTGCACAACCAACTCTACAACGTACAACACCAAATTTTTAGTGTGCACACTTGCACAAAATTTGTTTTCCACACAATGCAAAGTTTTTAGTGCGCAAAACTGCACAATCTTATTTTTCCACGCAATGCCAAATTTTTACAGTGCACAACCATGCACCCTTATTTTTTTGTGCAACGCCAAGTTTTTAGTGCGCACAACCGCACACCCTTATTTTACAGTGCCATGCCAAATTTTTAGTGTGCACACCTGTGCACCTTTATTTTTCTACACATCACTAATACTTAGCGCACACAAATATTTTCGACGCTTAACTAATTTTTTTCCCATAATGTTATTGTAGAAATTAGGGCTTTTGCCCAATTTCACCCATTTTTTTCCTGGGTGCCATGGCTGCTCTGTAAACTCAAAATTTTGGTCATATAAAGGCCCAAATGTTTCCCATTAGAAATTGAAATTACTTGTTTTCAATTTCCAGCTTGATTCTTCACATTACCCATGAGTTTTCTATCAATTTTTCTGCAATAATTTAATCGTACAAGTTGCACACATACTACTGAAATTAATTCTCTACAAATTTCCACTTCAACATTATGCTAACTCATCCCATCTAGGCTCAATGTTCAAAAATGGGCTCTGATACCACATTGTAGCATCCCCAAGCACCTGTTGAGCTATGCCACTTAAATTTAGAACTCTGATATGAATTTAAATTATAAAACTACTCTTCACAGAAATGTGCATGAAACATACATAGGAAAAACCCATGAAAACAAATGCATAAATATTAACGCAACGCATTAATTAACACAAATTGACACTTATCTTTGATTAAAATAACACCAAATGCATCCAGACCTTCCACGTTCCTCCTAGCCTTAGACCACACTTCTCATAACTCTCAACAATTGGTCACCCCCAAGATGGGACTAAACTTCACTTGCGTAAAGGATTCCTAGGTCGGCTAAGGTATCTCATACAACAACAAAACTTAGTCACATGTTCCCACTCAAACTAACAACCTATAGTGCATCATTCCGCACATGTTTTTCCCACCCCAGGAAGTGTTCCCCTTCTCTACTCAATAGTCCCTTGGTTTCCCCACTTCCCTTTTGTGGCTTTAGCAACAAGGCAAATATGAAGTCTCAGAGCCCTGTAGCTACAATTTGGCACCTTCGAGAATCAATTCCCAACAATTCTCTCACCTGGAGAGAATGTTCACGGGCTTGACAACCTGCCTCTTCAATATCCTATGTGCCTGATAATCTACTTCTTCAGTCTAGCTTCTAGCTAACTAGGGTACAAATATGGTGATAGTAACAAGAAGGTACGAAGGACAACTGGATGAGTGAGTGAATGATGATAGAACGATAAGAAAATGAACTAAGTCCAAACTATATGTATGCATGTTCCCAACTTAACACTTTCCATATTGAGAACTACCTTGGGCCCACTTGTCCCCATCCTTGGAACTTAGGATAAAATAATTATCCATACTTTATACTTTAAGGAATATTAATATAATATTTTTTTAGGATCAATCCCCCTAGATTGTCCCCTTGTCCTTAACGTTTATCCCCCCTTTCCCTATCTAATGGATTTTAGTACCCCATACACTTTTACGTGGTTGTTCTATCATAGTGATGTGTTTTCATTAATATTTTCATGTGATTACATATTATAATGATTGCTCACTAGGCATTTTAAACATCTGGATCTCCAGCCTAATAACCACATGGGAACTCTAGCATCAATACATAGGAAGTCATATATAACTCAACTATGAACACTTCCAAGTCACTACCGCACACTTACCCAAATGTGCACAACATTATGACTTGTGCACCCTTATCTTGATAAGGAATATTCATGCACTTACCCAAGTGTGGGAAACACCAAAAGCAAGTGCCAACAGATCACCAGCCTATAAGCATATTTACATTTACAATTATATGTACAATTGGGGTTTGACCCAGGGGTATTACACGAACCATGCCTCACCATGCATCACACTCTTGCATCCACTCCCTCTCTATATCTCCCCTCTTCGACTCTCTCCCTCTCTCTCTCTCTCTTCCCCTTTGTCCCTCCCCCTGCTATACTCCTCTCTCTCTCCCATCTCTCTTTCTCTCTCTCTCCTTGTTGTTATTCTCACTATCACTCTCTCTCTCTCTGCCCCTCTTTCTCTCATTCTCATTATACTTCCCTATTTATCTATTTCCATACCACTCTCTACCTTTCTCTACTCTTCCTGGATCTCTCTCTCCCTCCCCTTATTTCCCTCCTCCCTCTCTCTCTACCCTATCCCTCTATCTCTCCATATCACTCTTAATCTTTCTTCTACTCTCATTGGATATTTCATTCCCTCACCTTATCTCCCTCTCCCCCCACTCTCTTGATTTCATGTACTCCTCTCTCCCCCTCACTCTATATCCCCCTCCATTTCTCTCTCATTGTATCCCCCTCCCCCTCTCTCCACTACTCTCCCCCCATTTCTCTCTTTATAT
>WSFP011476583.1:0-16877 GCA_009831015.1 Picea engelmannii
TTAAAACACAAAAAAACTACAAAGGTGGAGACTTACCCATCTCCCCTCGCTCCTCACTAGGAGGTACTGGTATCTCAGGGTCTCTCAAGAAATCAATACCGACATAGGGGTAATCCTCTATAACCGGGATCTGTCATGACAGCCACACAAAGAAGTTATCATCAAAGGACTCATTGGTCCTTCCGCCACCCTGTCGTGGCAGTAATACTGCCCATTTACACACAACAGGAAGATAGGCCTGATGTCCTCGTACCACTACTCGAGGACTAAAACTCAGAACTCTCTCAAAAAAGAACGAACACAGAATGGTCCCGAACCCGATGTTCCTATGTGTTCGCAAATGACAATTTGTCAGTTGTCTTTTCATACACTCAAGAAATGTGGTACTCCAATAAAAAACTTGTGCATTTAAGCACTGGACTGGACAATTCATCTGTGCACGGGACACCTGATGTAGAGTCGTAGAACCAGTAATTCGCCCAACAAGAAATACTATTGCCTGTAGCGATAGGTTAGTGATCTTGCTTATGGGCACTTGCGTGCTCGAGCGGTCTGTATCATATGCACAGTATAGACCTATAAATTCCGCTATGTTATGTGGCCCTGAAGGAAAAGTCCAGAAATTGACTGGTTCCCCTCTCCTAAAGAGGCCAGTCAAAAAGTAAATGTCCTCGACTGTGGGCACCAGTGACTGCCCCTCTAATATGAATGCCTCTGCATCCGGATGCCAGTAGTCAACCAAGGAATTCAATAACCTAGGTTGTGCCCGCATGAAAGGACATAGGAAAAACTTGATTAACCCACATTGCATCAAAGTGCCCACAACATTGGGGTCTTCCCCGACCAACTCATTCACCTCTTCATGCTCTCTTTCTCTCCAATGAACATACATCCTGAAAAACACCAAGGTTAAGGAGGGTTAACCTTTGCTTTTTATTCCTTTTTCATTCCATAAGGGGGGTCCACACGTGTTGTACTGGTGACAGTCGTGTGTACACGTGGCCTATCCAGAGACAATCTGCGTGGACCTAGGGCCGACTTTTTAAAGGTCGACGCCCCCCTAAAAAATGAAACCAAATGAAAAAATAAAGACTTAAAATGCAAGATAAGGGAGTTTGTACTTACTTGGTCCAAACAAAAGTTAGTTTCGTCCACTGTAGCTCCTGGAATCACCGCTTTTGACAAAGGGGGCCTTTTGGCTCCAGAGTCAATTTCCAAATCAACAATGGTGATAATGAGCTGCCAGCTTCTATTTATAGACTTTTTGGCCTCCTTTTGTCACTTTTTTGGCCTCCCTTATCATTTTCTTTATACCAAAAAACATTTAGAGTGATTCAGGAGTTGCATAGGAGGGATTTGATCGGATGTTGGGATAGTTTTTTGGAGTTTTGAGTAATTTTCGACGGTCTGTGGAAATTTTTTTTCTCGAGGATCAACTTGAGCATATAGGTTAGGCTTCTACCCTAACTTTTGTACCTTGTTGTCTTTTTCCTTTGCCATAGGATTGATCCCATCAGGTTGTGACATGGAACCATCATAGCTACTTTAGAAGTGTCACAACTTGGTGGTAGAGCTTACCAGAACATGGGTGCCCTAGGTAGATCCTAGTTGCATTATGGTATCTATGCTGTCTCTAAAACACTGTAGGCTCATGAGTCCTTGTAGTTTTTATTGAATACGAGTTTGAGCCTCATTTGCATGATTCTTCTTCTCTCTTAACCTCACCCTCAGGACTCCCAAAAAATAACAGGTCTTCTTTTAAGCCCTTTTCAGACCCTATAAACATGAAAAGATTGTCGAGCGATCTTCTGGCCTTTCACACTCGTTAAACTGAAATTTGAAGTCATGTATGTCCGGCGGTAGTTTATCCATTTTTCGGTCCGGACGGTCAACTGTATGAACAAAGGTATACTCTATGGAACTTCAGTTCTCTAGAAGAGTACTCTCAGGTATAATTTTATCCCTTTTTTGGGCCTAAGGGACTAAACTTATGAAGAAGGAACCCCCACAGAGTTCATAGTTAATCTCTTTTCAGACTCCCTAAAATTGAGTACAGAGTACAGAGTTAATCTCTTTTCAGACCCCCACAGAGTACAGAGTTAATCTCTTTTCATAGTTGGTCTTTTCCTTGTGCCTTGAGCTTGTATGTTTGTCACAATCGCTCCTCCATTGTAACGTAACATTCCTTTATTCTTTTTTCCAAAATTATTGAAAAAGGAAAATAAAATCAAATCAAATACACCCTAAAAAGAGGAAGGGAAAAGTATTTTATTTATTGGCAGCATAATGAGTCACCCTTGGATAAAGCACATCTGTCCATTTGTTCATCAATCTTTGGGATGTAGTATGACCTTAGGAATTTGTTCTCGCTACATAGAGTTGTGTCCTCCTCCGTTTGGTTATTCTTCCAAACATATGGAGAGTTTGTGTTGCCTCCTTCTTCGTAAACTTATGATTAATGCCATGTTGCCTAAGTCTCATCATTTGTCGTGTTGTTGTCCAAGGGAAGTTTCTACCAAGCCTAAGTCAAGCCTTCTGCAATTTGTCTCTTGCCCTCATGCCCAACCATCCTGAATGTCCAATCAAGTCCTTGTTCGAAATCAATGAAGCCTTCAGTCTGATCATCAATATTATCTAGTCCACGACCGATGAGCCATCGAAGACCTCTGGGTAGTGAATTCGTACACTCGTATTACACTCCTACCTTGAGTTTTGAATATTTTGAGGTTGTTTCTTGAGCTCTGAAGATCTCATCTCCAACCATCAGGTTGTATCAGCTTCTAGAAGATTGATACTCTATATGTATATCTTTTGATTTCGAGATGTAGCTCCGCTGTGTATTGTTCGCGACTACACTTTATATAGTTATTTGACATGGATCTACAATGTATTTGATTGGTAGCCATGATTCTATTTTATCCCAAGCATGGGTATGCCTGCCTCGGTGAGACATTTGTTATTTTGCAGACGGTGCCTCCCAGTTCCTGGTCCCTGAGCTCACTTGTTCGACACATCAGTAAAGATTGGTAATGTATTTCGGCCATCAGATGATCTTCTGCCCTCACACATTAGGGGGCATCTGTTATAACCCTAATTTGCACCATACATGCTTACCTGGCATCAGGCCATCTCAGATTCCTTCTTTTCCAAAGCACCGTTGAACAAACTCTTTAAAAAACCTATTTTATAAGGGCCCACGCATCCTACTCCATTACTGCACGCGTGTACACACTAGATGACATAAAAAAACCCGCGTGGACCGACAAAAGCATGAAAAAAGGAAAGTTTCCGACATAACACACAGCTTTGGGTGAGTTAACTGAAACTCCCGACCATGCATGACGGAGGGTTCGTCCAAATACCTAGCTTCTTATAGCCTATAAAAGAAGGGCTAGGGGTCCCATTTGGAGAAGGAAAAAATAGAGTAAAGAAACTCTACCCAATTGCATATTCCCATTGTCCCAACCCTTTAGCCATCCTTGTGCAAGAAGAGATACAAAGTAAAGAAGTTGGAGGACATTTGAAGAGGAGCCCAGGATCAGGATTCCCGGATCAGTGGTCGGTATCGACGTTGTAAGTTGATTCATTAAAGTTAATAATAAATAAATGCTTTTCCCGTCCCACTATATGAGTTCTTCATAGTTTAGTAAATATAAATTTGAATCTCTAACCCATTAGTCTATAGGTAAAATGCATGTGTAGTTTGTTGCTTGTTTTATACGCAGGTCAATCTTGAGAGGATAACTGCCAACAAGCAATCAAGCGTGAAGGGGGATCGACATCGAACATCTGGAACAAGGTATGTTGGTCTAACCATGTATTTGCTGAAAAGGAATGGGGTTTAAGTCTGGGGACGAAGGTAGAAAGTAGATTTATTTTGGTCATATCTTCATGCATAAGATAACCCTATTTTCTAGTTCGTAAGGGGATTTCCCTCACAACATTACCTTGTTGTAACTTTGTTACCATTTCCATGTACTACATATCTACTTTTGCAGCTTCCAAAATTATGTCTTTAAGATCGCTTTGATACATGCTGATGGGTGTAGCATGTAGTTCATGCACTCTTTTGTTGAGTGCATCAACCACTTTGTTCTCCTTTCCTTTTATGTGATTGATATCAAAGTCATACTCATAGAGGAATTCCAACCATCAGCTCTACTTGGAATTTAAAGTAGGCTAATCAAACAAATATTTCAGACCATTATGGTCTATTCTTAGCTCGAACCTCTTTCCCATGAGGTATGGTCTCCATTTATTTAAGGCGTGTACTATGGCTACCAACTCCAAATTGTGAGTGGCGTAGAGCCTTTCATGCTCTTTCAATTTCCTGCATTCAAAACATATCACAAACCCATTCTAGATGAGGACTCCACCCAGTCCTTCTTTGCATGCATCTGTGCAAACCACAAATTCTTAATCCGGATATACAATCTTCATAATTGGAGCATTGGTTAAAAACCACTTCAATTGCTGGAAGCTATTTTCACATTCTTCTTCCCATTGAAACTTTACCCTTTTCTTTGCAAGGAAGTGATTGGGTGAGAAATCCTCGAAAATCCTGCAATGAATCTCCTATAGTAACTAACTATACCCATGAAGGATCTGACTTCTATCACATTCTTAGGTGCTTCCCACCCCTTAACGACTTCAATCCTTTCATGGTCTACTGCTATTCCCTCTTCGGATATTATATGCCCCAAATAGTGAATTCAATTTTGGAAAATGAGCACTTGCTCAAATGAGAAAACATTTGGTGCTCTCTTAGCACCTGTAACACCATCCTCAAGTGTTTCTCATTCTCTCCCTCTATCTTGGAGTATACAAGGATTTCATCCAAAAAGACAATGACAGGCTTGTCTAAATATTCTCGGAAAACACCATTCATTAAGAACATGAAAACAACTGGTGCATTTGATAACCCAAATGGCACCACTATGAACTCATAATGACCATACCTTGTCCTGAAGGTGGTCTTGCTGATGTCTTCCTCTTTAATCCTTACCTGAGATCTATCTTTGATGATATCCTTGCATCCCTCAACTGATCGAAGAGATCATCGATCCTTGGTAGAGGATACTTGTTATTTATAGTTACTTTATTTAACTATCTCAAGTCAATGCAGAATCTCAGGGTCCCATCTTTCTTCTTCACAAATAAAACTAGGGAACCCCAAGGTGACACACTTGGGCATATGTACCCCTTCTTTAAAATTTATTCAAGCTGCATTTGCAGTTATTTCAGTTCTGGTGTGCTCATCTGGTAGGGATTCTTTGATATTGGAGCTTCCCTAGGCATCAAATTTATATAGAAATCAACATCTCTCTTTGGAGGTAGCCCTAGTATCTCTTTAAACACATCTTCAAAATATTTCAAGACTGCATGATCCTCCAATTTTGGCACCTTATCCTTAGGTTCTTCATCCATATGGGATGCAAATATTTGGCAGCACTTCCTGTAACACTTCTTTAGCTGCATTGCTGATATTTCTAGGATAGTAACTGCCCTGGGAATTTCTTGAACTTATTTTTGATTTCCTTCCTCATCCAAGCAAGTGAATGCATTGTTATGACAGTCTAATATGGCATGGTGTTGGTCCAACCAATCCATACTAATTAGGAAATCATATGATCCTAAGGGAAATATGTTCAAACCTACCTTGGTACTCAGCCCATTCATGCCCACTAGAGATGATTTAACCAACTCAACAACCTTTCTCTTGGATCATGTAGAACTGCACCAACCAATATTTCCCATGCTTGCTTCTTGGTAATTGAAATCTTTCCACTACCTTAGGATCTATATAGCTATGACTAGCCCTTGAATCAATTAAAATAGTAAAGGCATGGTTATTGATCATACCTTTGACTTCAATCATGTGAGATTGAAACTCAACTTGCTTGTTGTCTAGGGCTGCATAGATCCTTGGTGCCCTTATGCCCATGTCCTCCACTGTTTCTTCTTTCTAAAAATTGTGGACATCTCTCACCTTGTCCTTTCTGTGAGGGAGTTATCTATACTTATTATCTCCATTACAACCCCAACATTGCATAGGTGTCTTCCTTGGCCTTTTCTCACCTACTTCAGCCATCCTGGGATCCCTCAAAACTGGCTATCCTTGAGTATTATTTCTAAAAAATGGTGGCTTATTCCCCTTCTACATCTTCTCTCTCTTAAAATTCCTCTTGTCTTCCCAAGCTCTTTGGAAAATAGGCTTTCCTTTATGCTGATCATATAAACACTTTTCCTTCCTTATGGTTTCTTCCATAGTTTTAGGATCATCATATTGGATTTTGTCACTGATAAAAGATGTCAGCTCACTCAGATATCTCTAGATCTTGACCGTCTCATCCTTAATGAAAAGGAAATACTTCAACAGATCTATAAATCTCCTTTCATATTCATCTATATTCATGATTCCCAATTTAAGTTTAAAGAATTCTTTCATCTTTTTGTCATAATATCTCTTGTTTAAGTACTTATTTTCAAAATGTTTCTTGAATTCCCTCCATGTGAAAACCTTCTCTCTGATGTGTTGCACTTTCACAAGATTATCCCACCACATGGATGCCTTTCCTTTCATCTGATAGATTGCAATTCTTCCTTTTGCATGAGAGGACTAATTATGAAATTGGAAATATTTCCTCATTCCCAATAGCCATGTCTCAGCCTCTTCATCTTTCTGGTGCTCTCCATCAAAAGTACGAGGTTTGATATTATTCATTTCACCCTTCAATTCATCCACTTCATATCTCCTATGCTTTCTAATAGGATATAGACTTGAACTGTTGTGTGGCATCCTTTTGGAATGACTTTGTGAGTGTTGGTGATCTCTGTTACCACTTCTTTCTCTTCTTTCCACATCAGGGAACCTGTGGCTCCCTAAGTTGTTGGTTCCACTTTTATTATCTAACTTATTTTCAATTTTTTCCAGGATCTGCATCAACTTCATATTGAAGTCTTCCTGTTTCCTCTTGGATTTATTAAGAATTTCGTTATCTGCCTAGTGAATCTAGACATCTTTTTGCAATTCTTTAATGATTTTCATCATGCCCAAGTATTTATCCATTTCTTCTCCATGCCCATTGGAGTTTTTTCCTTCAAATCTGAAATGGACATCCATTCCTCTAACTTCATCCTTCAGACTGTAAGTGTCCTATGTCTCATCCATTTCTCTGCACTATGTAACAATTTGGTCTGGTTCTGACAATTTCTAAGTCTGCAAAATGTGCAGTCAATCGAAATTTTTCAGGCTATCAGTCCTTATTAATTTTTCCAGAATAACTTAAACAATTTGATTCACAAAATAATATCAGACTCCATTTTTTGTGGGTCCTTGGTTGATCAAGAATCCCCATGGCTCTATCTCCGAGCCCTGTTCTATTCTACAATTCACTTTCGAGCGCTAGCCCCTTTTTCTTTGACCCTTAATTCGCATGTGACCACGACTGTGACCAAGTGCTAATAGTTGGGCACTTATCCAGAGCCTTGAAACTTTGGGGCTCCGTAGCTTTGTAGGTTTCCCTTTTCACACATCACAAACATCATAAAACATTGAACTGGAGAAATTGTGAAGGGTGGTGGATCTATGGTCCACATTCCCTGTTCAGGTCTATAGTGGATATGAGCTCCGAGACTCTGGGCTTCGACCGTTTCCAAATAATATCACAACAAATATCCCAGAGTCACGCATTGGTGAACTTGCGAAGTGGGGTGGATCAATGGTCCTCGACTTCCCAGCATCCAACGACTGATAATTACTATGAAACTATGGGCTTCGGGAGTTTCAGAATGTCCATAATATCAATCCTTGTGGAGTGCCAAGTCTCTGGACCTTGGAATCTGATGCCATGCATCCCTTGTGACCAATGATTGATATTAACTCTAGCCTTTGGGCCTTCGAGAGTTATCTACTCAATGCTAATTGTACCACCTTTCCTCCGGAATACCAAGTATCCAGACTTCACGATATGGCGCCACACGTCTACTAGGGTCAAGTTATAATGGGCCTGGTCTAGTTAAATAATTTTCCAAGGTTTAAACTACTTTATGTAACCATTAGGGGCCCCACCATCCATGCTCGAGAGGTGTTCCTCGTGGTGAATCACTAGAAGTGGACATGTGGCCCAATCAGACGGGTGACACATGTCACGTTCTGACTAGCATAGTTATTCTTGACAAGTTCTTAACTCCTTGAAAAGTGGCACACATTCCATGTGTCCATGTCATTTCAAGTGACATTAGCAAGCCACGTTACTTTGGGACTTCGGGCTTCGGGGCTTCAGGAGATTTCATAGTAGCACACTCAAATTCTCCTAAAATGCCGAACTCCTGAACAAGATGATCTTCTGACATGCACCCCTTTTGATGAACGGTTTGTATTAAATATGGACTTCGAGACTTTAGGAGTTTTCGACGCTTTTGCTCCCTTTTTACGACAAGTAACTTCAAACAGTCAGAGTGACGAAGTCTTGAAGGACTTCAGTGCTTAACCACCATGCTCCTTTTCCCAGATCTAACGGTTGTGAAGGATCTTCCTTCTCCCGAACAGATCCTACGGTCCAAATTATAAATTTGTGGCCCAATACCACGGTTGCAGTGATGTCCTTCCTATGTAGGTTTTCTTGAACCGCTATACTTCTTGAGCTTATGAACATAGTCCAAGTGTTCACACGGTGCCTTGCTGACACTCAACAACGCTATGAACTTCAAATTTCATCCCTCTTGACAAAAAATCACTCTCAAACCTTTGCTTCATTAAACACATATCCATCCCAACCAAGCTCAATGTTGAAACCATATCTCTAATACCATTCTATAACATCCCTGACCACCCAAGCCGAGCCATGCTACTCTAGATAATTCTTTGATACCATTTTGTAACATCCCCAACCACCCAAGTCAGGCCATGCTACTCTAGATAATGCTTTGATACCATTTTGTAACATCCCTGACCACCCAAGTTGGGCCATGCTACTCCAAATAACGCTTTGATACCAATTTGTAATGTTCCCAACCACCAACAGGTCGAACATCATCATTGAGTAAAGATATTTTGTGGAAATATTCACATATAAAATTTTAAACAATAAATAGAGATAAAATGAAAACATACATGCAATGAAACACAAGATAACATTACAAGAATCACAGACATGCACTAAAATACATCATTTAACCAGTAAGTACAGAAAATATACTTATCTTTTAATTGAAGTACACCAATTGCATGCAGACCTTCCACGAACCTCCCAGCCTTAGACCACACTGCTCATCACTCTCAGCAGTGGGTCACCCCCGAGATGGGACTAAACTCCACCGGGAAAGGGAGTCCTAGGCTAGGCAGGGACAACATGAAGTTTCATAGTACAACTGGAAGAATTTCCTCCAAGGATCCACTTACACCCACAACTCACAGACTCTTGTTCCCCACATGCCTGTCCCACCCTAAGAGTGTACACCTTCACTGTCACACAGTTTATTGGCTGCTACACCTCCATTTTTAGGGCTTCAAGAACATTATAGATAAGGAATTATCAGATCTATATAGCTTCTACTAGACTCCCTCCAGGAGAACTCACTTCCTCAACACACTCTCTCACCTAGAGAGAGTTGCACATAGGCCTGACAACCTGCTTATTCTATCCACGGGCATGAGAACCTGCTTCTTCACTCCTGCTCCTCAACACATGGGCATGGTGATGGAATCAACATAAAATGGATGTGGGAAACGGTATAGACAAGAAAAAACGTAGGAAACCTCCATGGTACAGGTACAACAAGGGTATCCATTCAGTTTTTGTTGCAGGGGTTCGATTGTCTTGGAATTCAACAATGGCAGACTAGCTCATTGTGTGCTTGTTGTGTGCATCAGTGAGTCAGGGTAACCGATGCCCAACATCGTCAATATCATGAGCCCCTTGTGAGAATGGTCATTCCCCCATAAATATACATGCGTCTTGGATGGCACTTGGCTCTCTAGGAGCACATTCCTCCCCACTTGGAACTCGTTCCTCTCCCTAAAGGAACTTAGGATAAATTAATATCCTCTTTACAGCTTTTAGAATAATAATATATTATTCTATTAGGCTCTTAATCTTATCCCTTTTCCTCAATCTCTTAGCCTCCTCCCTTGCCCAACCTAGTGGAGTTCAGTCCCCCATACTCTTTCTTCGTGGTCATTCTACATGCAACGATGTTGTTATATTAATAATAAGAATATTTATATGTACAAAATAGGCTCATGGCCTTTAAAATCTAGGCTTTCGGCCTAGTCAGCACATAAGAACTTATAAATACTTGGCTCACTAGCCTACAAAACATGTTACAATCATAATTACAATCGGGGCTCATCCTTGGGGTATTACAGATTTTTCCAACCAATCCATGTCAATTAGACAATCATATCAACCCAATGGTATGATGTTTACATATACCTTCATACTGAGTCCATTCATGTCTATTAGACAATCTTCAACCAACTCATTGGTTTTCATATTAGCTCTTATGGCTAATTGAACTAACTAATATTTCTTATGCTTAATCCATTGCAAGTGAAATCTTTCAACAATGTTATCACTTATGTAACTATGGATAGCTCCAGGATCAATTAAAATTAATATGGGATGGTTATCAATCTTACCTTCCACTTCAATCATGGGGGATTGATAATTTTATTTCTTTTTTCCCAAGGCCACATAAATCCTTGACATGTTTCCTCCCATGTCTTCCATTTTTTTAGCCTCCTAAATGTTGTAGACAATCCTCATTCTTTCTCCTTTGTGAGAGAAAACCCTATATAAGTGATTTCCATCATATCCCCAACATTGTACATCTTGTTGCCTCATCATTTTCCCAAATGAATCTGTAGTCTTCTACTCATTTTGGGCTGACTAACCTTGATGATTTGATTGGAAATTATTCTTGAAAATGGGTGACTTAATACCTTTCTACCTCTTATCCTTTTTCCCTTTCATTTTATCATTCCAATATTTTTGGAATACTGTCCTCCCTCTGCTATGCTCATAAAGATGATTTTCTTTCTTTATGGCTTCTTCCAAAGTTTTGGTTTTATTATATTGTATCTTATCACTATAGAAAGAAGGTAACCCACTTAGAAACCTTTAGATTTTTACTTCTTATCCTTTATGAAGTCAACATACTTCATAAATCACAGAACCTCTTTTCATATTCATCCATGGACATGGTTCCCAAATTGAGTTTAAAGAACGCTTTCATCTTCCTTTCATAATAATGCTCAAAAAAATATTTCTCTTGGAAATATCCTTTGAACTGCCTCCATGAGATCCTCTTCTCATCAAGGTGCTTGGGTTGTTTAAGCTAATCCTACCACATGGTTTTCTTTCCTTGCAAGTGGTAGGTTGCAATTGTAGATTCTACTCTTGAGGGGTAATCATACAGCTAGAAATATTTTTTCATTTCCAACAGCTAGGCCTCAACCTCTACTCCCTTCTTGTTCTCACCATTGAAAGTTGGTGGCTTAATCTTCTTGAGTTCACCTTGCAAGATGTTTTCCCCAAGCCTTATTTTTTTTATCTGAATAGAAGACATGTTGGAGCCACTCCCTCGCCCTGAAATTATGTGAGTTCTTCTGGTGGAATACTTTGGATAATGATGGTGTTGACTCATGCTTATTGATTTCCTATCATTTCTATGATCATCCCTTTTACTTTGTGATATAGATGTTGTCACTTGTCTATCACTTGTTAGGATATTTAGACACTTAGGAGTTAGTTAATATCTACATGGTTTAATGTGTCGTTAGTTAAAAGTGTGTCTATTAGTGTGTTTCTTTAGTATGAATTAATATGCATTTGTTGTTAGAAAATATGACGGTCACGATATGTTCCAAAGATAGAGTGATATGACAATTCATATTATCCTCAATCTTAATGGATACATTGATCTATGGCTTAACACTCGATTGGTCCATGATCTCTATTTAAAGAGCATGGAGGGTAATTTGTCGATGGTTGATTGTGAGAAACTCCCTTGTAAAATATCTCTGTAATCATTTTCTTTTGCATTAATAAATTGCTCCAAGTGGTTGTGTTGGCTGGGGCCGTGGATGTTTCCCCGTAGCTATTTTTCCACGTCAAAATATCGATGTGTTAATATTTGATCTGGTTGTGTGAGTGGTTAATAAAGGTGTTCATCCTCTGTTGTAATACATGTGTTGTCAAACATGGTATTAGAGCCTATTTGAAGACCCGCTCCCATTATACATCGAGATCATGAATTCAAGTTTCTTGATATTTTTTTTCTTCCATTTTTGTATATTTCTGGGATGAGAGGACTATTCCATTACATCTAGAGAACTTTTTTCAATTAGGAATTTTTTTCTTTTCACTCTAAAATGTTTCCATTTTCCCAAGATATGACCATTTTAGTCATATCCAGAGGTATAAATCCTAAAAATACCTTTTTTAAAATTTTTGCAGAGTGTTATTTCAATTTTATTTTGGTTTTCTATTTTTTGTTTATGGGTTGCTACTCCTTTGGATCTATGTATTCTATTTTCCCCATGCCCTGTGTGATCTCAAAAAATTGGAAATAGATCGGAAAGGCTGCATTTTTTGGGTGAGCTAATCGAGATCTAACCCTTATTGTCATTGAGAAACAATTTTTTTTCTTGTGTGAAAATAATTCTTTGTGAGCATGTGTTACACATGAAATTTGCACACCTAGCTACCTCGCCCTAAGTGTCATAAATGTCATATAAGTTTCTCATACACCTTGACACCATGTAATAACCTATGTCACAATCCCTAGTCAATGTGGAGGAGGGATATATTACATGGAGACCAAAATACCAAGTGCACATGAATTATTATTAATATTCATGAAAAAATAAATTAGTTAAGTGTGAGAATCCACCTCACATTTGGTTTCCTATTTTTTAGGGAAGGTGGAGGATCTCATGGATGGTTGAAATATTTCCTCCTTAAAATACTTGAAATATATTTCCTCCCTAAAATCCTTAAAGAGATATTTTCTCCCTAAATATCTTTCAGATTCATTTTTAGTGGATCTGATGAGTGATCCTCTCCATCGTGGTTAACCCTCCAAATCCTATATAATGAGGGCTTTCCATGGATAAGAGAGGAACAATGGATATTTGAGGTATCAAACCTATGGTCTTGGGAGAAAGTTTTAGGATGTCAAACCTATGATTTTGGGAGCTTTGTGCAAGGGCTGGACGAGGAGGACTTGGGGAAGTTGTTGCAACTGCATATACAATTTGTAAGTATTTATTTAAGAGTTCTCATTAATATATTGCTTGGCATATTTCCTTATAACCTATGTCTCTTTACATATGTTTATCTTATAGATGGATTTGATTGGAATAATCTTATAGAGTAGAGTAGGAGTTCTTTGTCTTGTTGTCCATTGCATTGTAGGTGTCAAACAATGCTAAGGATCTTGGAGATCAAGCTCAAGTTGGAGCAACGAGGACAAACATCAGAATAAGGTGAATCACACTTTATTCCTTATCCTTCTCTTTCTGATTAGTTAGTTAGATTCAAAGGAATGTTAGTATCCAATGTTAACATGTTTTCTATCTTGGTATAGGGGTCTAGAATCCAAGAGAAGATTCACCTGTCCATAAGGGGATTTTCCTACAACAAAAATTGGTGACTCACATTCCTTTGAATCTAACTAACTAATCAAAAATAGAAGGATAAGGAAGAAAGTGTGATGCACCTTATTCCGATGTTTTTCCTCGCTGCTCCAACTTGAGCTTGATCTCTGGAGCCATGAGCATAGTTTTCCTCTCTGTAGCAAGATCGTTAAAAAATGAAACAAAAATCTAGGGATTGAACCCAGAGATATGAGCATAGTTTCCCTCTCTGTAGCAAGATCGTTAAAAAATGAAATAGAGGCTATAAGCATAGTTTTCCTCTCTGTAGAAATCTCATTAAAAAATGAAACATAAATCTGGGGATTGAACCCAAAGCCATGAGCATATTTTTTCTTCTCTATGGAAAGCTCATTAAAGAATTAAAAGGAGGTCTTGAGTATAGTTATTTTCCCATGACAAGATCGTTAAAAAATGAAACAATCACCTCTCCTAACATGTCGAGTCTTTCTCTATATATCGAGTCGAGTGTTTAGCTAGATCTTGTAGATGTCAAGTTGAGTCTTTTGTTAGGTCTTGTATTTGAACCTTCCTTTCATACACCCTTATCCTTTTTCTCCATCTAGTACAAAAATTGGTGACAAACTCAAAGTCGATGAATGAATTGAATCTTGGTAGGGCATGTCTCTAGCCTTTGATTATCATTTTGGAGTTAATCCACTAGCTTTTCAAGATGGGGGCAGAGTACCAACTATCCATGGGTATCAAAACCTTTGGAAATTACATTGGGAATCTACAAGCATAGTTTTATTTTGTTTCAAGCTTGTGTAAAATGGAAACCAATACTGATATTAGTCTTTGTTCTTTCTCACTCTCGAAAAAGCCATGAGAATGTAACCTAGTAGAATTTTATCACTTTTTCGGACTCGTAAAGGTTATATGAAAAAGGAACCCCCTCGAGTCTCCTTTAATCTCTTTTTAGACTCTCTAAACATGAAAATATTGTGGAGTGATCTTTCTTCCTTTCACACTCAATAAAAGGTTTGAAAGGGCGTCTTTCGAGTGGTAGTTTATTGATTCGAAATCAGATCCAGAAGCCTGACAGGGCTTGAAAAATGCTCAAAAATGAAAGTGCTCGGAATGCGACGAAACCTATGACATTGCGTCCATCTCGTCTTCCTGATTCTGGTGGTATATTTACTTTGTCAAACGGGCTCCGTATGAGCAAGATATCGCATTCTGTCCGAAAAGTAAAACAGGTAAAAAAAAGGGATCATTGTACAGTCTGTACAGTCCACGTGTCATGCTGACTGTGCAGACTGTATGGTATGTATAGATGACGTGGTAGTTCCAGAAGGTGACATGTGGCAGCTCCAGAAGGTGACATGTGGCATCTCCAGAAGGCAACATGTGTCAGGTAGTTTTGGACGTATGGACAGCCAGTTGGGCCAATCCAGAGGTGACAAGTGTCACCATTGTAAGGGTGACACGTGGCACGGGTGACGTCATCAGCTGACATGGCAAGGTGACTGGACAGTACGAAGATTGACGTGGCGAGTTGACGTGGCAGTACAGCTCTGGCACATGGGCCAATCGGCAGTTGACACGTGGCATGATGTGGTTGGTTGTAGAGGTGCCACATGGCCCAGTCATGGGCTGCCATGTGGCACCCCGTGATTGGTTTATGGTTTTGTGTAAAATACAGTTATGTCTCCAGGGGTTGAACCCGCGACCTCCTGTACGGGAAAAGGATTGGTAGGGCTGGGCTAGCCACCCGCCCCGCCAGTGGTGCTTGTTATACAAATGACGCAATATGTATTTATGTTGGTTTGAATGATTAACCGGCGGGAAAAAGGGTCGGGGCTTAGCCCCAGCCCTCGGCGCAAACGTATACAGCACACGACCATGTCCATGTGACCCAGAGCCAACCCGACAGGAGCGCGCTCCGTTGTAACGGTGGTCTTATGGTTGCGCCAAGAGACCGGGTGCACAGGGAGTTGTTTTGAGCCACGGGCCTATGCAAATGCCAAAGAACCCGGAGTTGGGGTGCGAAGAGGGGGGCCAGCACTTAGAGGGGGGCCAGCACTTAGCCTTTGGGCTAGCGCGTGGCCATATAGCCCCCATATGACTGTTTAAGAGGGTGCGTGTGCCAACGAAGGGGGCTTATGCCCGAATTGGTTATAAAGTGGGTTTTTTAACTATAATTTTTTTTTTTTTTTATGGTTAATTAACCTATTCTTAATCCATTTTTGGGGAATATTGGGCATTTTTGGAGCCTAATTTTTAGGAGGAAGTTGGAGATGAGTAACCAAATTCCCAGCTATATAACCAAGGCCTGTTTGAGGCCAGGGGAGAGAATTGAGGGCATTCAGAGAAGAGTTATGCTGAGGAGAAGCCAAGCCAAAACCATTTTGAGGCAAAGAAGCTTTTGAGGAGGAGACGCTGTCGGACCATTTCTGGGAGCTCCGGACGTCCGTTTCACATGTCATTTTCTTTGCATGGTTCTAGACATCTGGAAGAACATGACCAAATCAGTCTTGTATCCATTTGGCATTGCAGCAATGTAGTTTTGAGTTTTTGAACAGAAATAAAGAAGCCTCCCCCACAGAGACAAAGGCCCAGAGACGTAGGCAAAGTTGTGCCGAACTCCGTTATCAATCTGCGTGTTATGGTTTGTTGTTTATTATTGCATTTCAGATCTTCACATATGTATATGGCTGTTATAATTCCTCTTCTTTCCTCATTCTTTCACTAATTTTCTCAAATGATTAATTAACGCATGCAAAATTAAAACTCAACCATAAGTCATTAAAAGATCCTACGGATCAAGTGGTATCAGAGCTAGTTGACGTTTGGATTTGAGTTTTTGCATGTTAACTAGGGAAAATCTACAGCGTGGTGAAGGCGAGATTGTTTTAGAGAATCCATTAATTGGATTGAGAAAAAGAGCTTCTCACAGCGAGAAGATGGCATCGGAAGAAGGGATTTCTCAGGATGAGAAAGAGTTCCGGAAAACATTCCTTGCTATGTCGGAGATGGTGAAAGTTTTGTACGAAGATTACTTGGAACAGAAGCGACCAGTTTTGGGTGATTCTTCAAAGGGAAAAAGTGAAGAGGAAGATGACCATCCTCAGATTCCTCCTTTGCCTCCATCAACACCTCCTTCTTCTCCTTCTTCTTCTTCAAGTTCAAGTTCTAAATCTAGTGGAAAGAAAAATGTTCATAAGAATAAACATGAAATGCCATTGTTAAAACTTGATGTAAAATTTGAGTTGCC